>CACRXK020002946.1:0-39299 GCA_902702795.2 Paramuricea clavata | reverse complement strand
GAACAATACATGGTCAAGATAATCTCAATACTGACCACACCTGTGGATCAACCAGGTTTACTTTAGGTTTCCATGGGAACCACACATGTCATGAGAGATACAGGGTTCTACATACAGGTAGTAAGTAGTACATGTGAAACCAACTGTAGTTTATAAACAACAAAAGAACTAGTAGAGTTTCCCAGGGGATGAAACCATCATGCACTAGATCAACTACAATCACTCAACATTACAATTTCCACAAAATGGGAGATATTCTTACCTTTTAATTTGTCCAAACCTAGAGAATATGATTTCTAAATCCTCGTCAGTCGTCACAGGATTTAATTTACACACAAATAAAACATTTTCTGGAGGCTTGATATCTGCATCCGGTATATCACCAACCTTAAAAATACAGCATGTTTGATGTAGAAAGAATGATAAAGTATAACATCTGGCTAAGTTATGATAATCAGAAAATGGTTTCTCACACATTGCTTTCACATTCCAATTGTACAAAATTGTATAATTGGAGTGTGAAAGCAGGGCAGGAAAAAATAATTTTCTTCCTGGGAGCACACCCTGGAGACAAAAATTTCCTGCAGACCAACAGAGTATTTTTTGTGCTAAATCTGCATGTGCATAAACATACAGTGTTCTAGCTGACCATGGTTTTAAATTCAAGGAATAATGTCTGTCAACCATATGTTGTTGCGCCCATACTGGGACATGGGTGTTAAGATTTCCTTCAAATTTTCAATAGCAAATCTTCATTCAAACTTTAACATTTGCTGCGAGCAGTGCTCGTCTATTTTTTCTACCTGAGTGTGTGAAAGCGATGTGTGAGAGATTAAACATACTAAATATCTCAAATTATTGCATCCTGGGGGTATTGAGAAAGTGCATGAAAGTTAAAACTGTATGTAATATGTATATGAGTATTTCTCATACCATTTCCAGTATCTGTGCACCAGCTTTAAACTCTTTCTCTTCAATAATTTCTTCAACTTCATCCAGAGTTTTGCCTTTTGTGTCATCAATCTCTTCATCGGCACCAATACGACCACTCTAAACAACAACTTTTTGTTTCACATAGATAATACTTCAAACTAACACTAAACTAACTTTCAGGGCTTGAAATAACAGCTGATCACCGATCAATGATCGGCAAGAAATTGCTTATGATCGGCAGAAAAGCAGGGTTACCTGAAAAAGCAGGGAAAGTCATGACTGCCTATCAGCATGATCGGGAACTTTGGGAACGTTATTTCAAGCCCGGAACTTTATTAAACCATTGAGCACCAGTGCTCTCCCCTTCGCAAGTAAAATTGTGTGACATTACACAGTAGAATAGTAACGTAGGGCACATTCGGCCACTTTGGTTAATAAACAACCAATAATATAGTTTCAAAGCATACAAATCTTACATCCAGTTGTTCTTTGGTTGGTTCAGGAGATCTATCTGGTACTTGAAGTCCAGCGGGATCATCAAAAGGGTCATCCAATATTACTGTGTGAGTGATCCTTTTCCAAACGAAAAAATAAAAACTATAGTTAATAAAGCTTGACTGATCAGTGTAGTACAATATAAAGGACTTATTAAGGATGCCGGAAGCATGCACAACCCGTCCACTAAAGCAGAAAGTTAGAGCACAACAAATTATGGAGGCCACATTCAGAAATATTCAGGTGCCAGTTTGGTTAGCAATATATTCTTATTTATTTCCTGTCCTTTAAAGACGGCGGAAGTCTGTTCTGCAGATTGTTCACATTTTGAGGACACTATATTCATAAAACATCATGGATTTAGTTAATACTGTATCTAACATTGTTCTGGTTTGCTATATGCTTTTAAATTAATTAGAATATAGATTCTTAATTTAGAAGATTTTGAAACAATGGTGATATTTGGGTATTGTTTACATCAGAGGATCCTCACATAGCACATGCACAAAACAGACTTGATCTCTTCTTTAATGTAAATTAGGAATGCCCCTCACTCCTTTAGTGCCCCAATTCCTTCACTGAAGAAACAATCCTATACCTGACATCTTGGTATGGACAATGCTTATCATCACAAATGGTCTCATTTAATTTGTCCAAGATATCATATCCCTCGGCAACCTCACCAAACACAGTATGTTTACCATCCAAATAATCCAGGTTTTCACCAAGAGTAACAAAGAACTAAACACAGCAAACACTCAATAGTTAGTATTTTAAGGTTGTGTAACAAAGCTGTAAATATAACAATAATCTTTCAACCATCAAAGCACTGGTAGAGTAAAAGGTTAAGCTATATATTGCATGAAGACAATAATCATCTGGTAAAGAGTAAAATAATAAAGTAGAGCATATTATATTAATAACTAACAGAGTTGGAATGGCAGAGCATTGAGCTAGTATTCCAAAGGTCGTAGGTTCGATTCCCACCGTACATGGCCAGGCATATTTTTCAAGCTTGCCCGGTGCGGATTTACACTCTGAGTAACATCACAAATATCAAACTACAAAAGGTTTGCAAAGTGTCTACCACTGCTTTTTCTATTGTTCAATGGACTAAGCAATCTATAAAACTTCGGTTGATAGAGATGCAACTACCGGACAAATACAAGGATAACATCCACGTTTCGAGCGAAGGCCCTTTGTCAGCTCTTCACTAACTTTCTGACGAGCATTCATTCAAAGTTCTCCTTGTATTTTTCAGGTAGTTGCATCCCTAGGGATCAACCAAAGTTTTGTTTGGGCATAAAAAAAATACCTGTGGTTCCAGTTCCCGACCAACCCTATTTTTTTCTGCCGACCCTATTATTTTTTCAACGCGATTGACCGTGCAACCCTATTTTCTCCAGGTGGTTGCGGGCTGCTCATACAGCGTGCCAAAATGGCGTCTGTTGTCACACTAATTATTGAACCAAATTGCCTAAATTCGTCCATAGGAAATACGCATCTCTAGTTAACATTGATGTCGGGACTCAACTGCAAATCGCCAAGCAAAAAACCGCCAAAACCATGAAAAAAAAGTATTAAAAAAATAAATTATTTCCGACCTACCGACCCTAATTTTTTCACGATATGAACCACAGGTATTTTTTTGTTACGCCTTATATCACTACCTACACTGGCACAGACCAGAGTAAATAATCCATACCTGAGATCCATGCATATCATCACCATTATTCACCATCGACACAGTTCCTTTCTTAATGTGTTTGATTCGAGGTTTAGTTTCAGCATCAAAGAATTTGGCTTGGTCTCCATAAAGTGATCGAAATATCGATTCTCCTCCACGACCCGACCCAGTTGGATCCCCTGTTTGAGCCAGAAAGTTTCTCTGCAAGGAGAAGATTTCACATCTCAATAGACAATTCCCATTTATATAGACTAATTTTAAAACTAGGCAAGGAGATGCAAATAAATCACCACAGCTAGAAAGAGCATACTAAAATTAGTAAAATTACAAAATTTGGTTGTGAAATGTTGTAAAATGTGGAAAATATAGCCTTGCAAAGTTTGCAAATTTTGTATACTTTTGTATCGCGTGCGATATATTTGTATACTTCTGTATTGCGTGCGAAAAGTATACAAAATTTGCGAACTTTGCAAGGCTATATTTTCCTCATTTTACAACATTTTGCAACCAAAATTTGTAATTTTACTAATTTTAGTATGCTCTTTCTAGCTGTGGTGATTTATTTGAGTTTCCTTACCTAATTTTAAAATTAGTCTATAATGGGAATTGCCTATTTATAGAGTTCTACCTGCGCAGGACTAAACACATTCTAATGAGATAAAAACTTGAACTAGTGTTTATTGAGAGGAGAATAGTTTACCTGAATAAAATGGAAAAGGCTGTAGTTATAGAATTTCACTTTACATAACTTTAAGAAATTCAGGCACGCTAAAAAAGACAAGTACTCAAAAATTAGCAATTTAAAATCTCAGGTGACTTTGTCAAAGGACAACAAAAAATAAATTTCTAGGTTACCTCTTGGTCTTTCCTCGGTAAAAAGATCAATAACTAAATCTCCAATAGTTGTTTCAAGTATGACCGACATCGTTCACCACTTAACTAACTATTAACAGCAATTCTTTTTAAATAAACTTAGAGAAAAACATCTGCACATTTTGAAATTTATATTTCGACCGCCATCTTGAACACGGGGGCACATGTAGGGATAATTTGGGACTTTTGGGTATTCATAGAAGGGTAGGGATTCATATTTGCGGGGGTTTTTTGGAACACTCTGTAGTTCTCTACATATTTTCATGCTATTTGATTTAATTTAAGTTATTATATAAAATTAAAAAGATTATATAAAGGTATAAAATTCTTTATTTTTCTGCAACGTTTCGGTTGCGTGACCACCAATTCAACCTGATACTCAGGGTTTTCACTTCCGCTATATTCTCAGGCACTCCAACAACAAAACAGCACTCATCTTCGCTTTGCTGTCCTCTGTTTCTTAGCGCGACTGTTATCTTTCTGATGATCAGGTTTTCTTTTCAATCCTTTCATCTTGCGTGTTTGTAGTTTGCTGTAGTCCTGCCGTTGCATGTGTATATTGGCCAGTTTTGAACCGAATGAATCGTGGGAAACATTTTTCGTCTTCTTTGGCTAAAAGTAAAAGAGAGAAGGGTTGTAAGCGCTTGCAAAATTGGTTCCACTTTGACTCGATCAAACACCGCAGGACTCCACTGGAACAATAGACAATGACCCTGATACTGAACGTCTAGGGAGAACAGTTTAGAACTTATCAGGGTTGGTAGGTTAGATGAATAATTAGGCCAAATCGTCATTAGTGCCGTTTAGAAAACAAAAGGCCAAGACAAAGATGTCTAGGAAGAACAGTTTAGAACTGATAGAGCTGCCCAGTACAATGTTCAGAGTGTCAATTCTGTTTTATTATAATACTCTATGGCAACCGCAATTTTTTTATCCAATATAAACTGAACAACTTTGACACGGACCTTAAGAGTTTTGGGTTTCTTAACGGCTCTCTTCCAAAGATCATCAGATGCCAACTTAACCCGTCTTTTAACAAGATCAAGAGATGGTCCTATTTCCTCCAATTCAACTCGTGGCGTTCTTGTCCCTGATTTCTTTAATTGAATTCTAAAACTCAAACCACAAATTTGAATGAAATTCTTTTCTTCTCACTTGCAAGTAATTAGTTTAGATTTTGTATACACACCTATAACTTCGTAGGAATATTTTTCCATCCAGCTCAGTAAACTGTATAACATGTTCCAAACCTTGTAATCTCACGTTTTCAGCATTAGGACCACGAAACATGTCTGGACAAGAATAAGAAAAACAACCATTTTATAAACATACCAAAGTATCCTATTTGTTCAATTTCTTATCTCTCATAATTAGGAGACCCTTAAAGGAGTAATAACAGATATCTGAATTTTCATATACAGTTAACAAGAACTAACCTATCAGAAGATTCTTTAGTCTGGCATATTCTGGATCAGAATCAAATACCTCACCAACAAAAACCAGGCAAGGTTTGGTGCCTGCTGCACACTTCTCAGTCTTCAATACAAACAATTATGTCACTGTCATATGTATAGGTAAGTAGGTTACCATGTGAGGGGCGGGGCAATATCAGAATTATCGCTTGAGGGACGGTATCATAAATGTCACAAGTGACCAGACTTGTGACCACAGTGCATAAGGGAAATTTATGATATCATACTAAAGGTGATAAAACTGATGTTGCCTCATCCAGATTATGATAACCTGTTTATTATATACTTGTGCCTTTATCACAGTCAGAATTTGTTAGAGTATTAATCATTGCCCCAGTGCAACAATATTTGGGACAAAAAGCAGTATCAGTGACAAAAACAATATCAGTGACATGTCACTCTATTATTGCACTGATAAAGGTACAATATGTGAGAGCTCTTTTATTAAACACAACAGAATTTCACATACCTTAAATTCTTGTAATGAAGCAAACTTTTCAATGCCTAACTCAACCATGTCCAAGATATGTCCATCAAAAAACCGTCCTTATAATTTGACATAAAAACATTTAAACCAAAAATGAAAGCTTTAAAATTCTCCAAAGCCATTGATGTTCTACTAACCAAATACAAGATTGTGAGGTCTTTTCTTGGAATGTGAGCCAAATACAAATGTTGATGCATCATTTTTCTTTGAAAAAAATTCCTGGAAAATATTATTTTTATACTATTACTATGATATATTTTAGTATATTCCAACACCATTAAAAAATTGTGTTTAATAAAAATGCAGGGATAGACCCTTCTCATACATTTGCTGAAATTCTTGTGACTTACAAGAGAAGTTTCATCTTCAAATGGTCGCAAGACATTTTTCCTGGAATTGAAATAAAAATTATCAAGACAAAAGGCTATCGTCGTGATTCATGATAATGATGTCACAAGTCTGTCTTTGGCATGTGGGCCTGGTTACAGAATAAAGACACACAGAAGGCAGACTCGAGTAACCGCTGCCACGCCATGATTCATCATCAAAATACTGATGCCTTGGTTCTAGCCAGTGCGTGTTTGAGAGGCATTCCCCCCAGGACGTCTGCCATTTTGAATATCATCAGGGGGGTGAATGCCTCTGAAACGTGCACTGGCTAGGACCATGGTGTTAGCATTTTGATGACGAATTACGGTTACGCCCAAGGTCATTGGAAAATCATAGGAAAAACCAAGTCAGGCTTCTGTGTAGTCTATTCTGTGATATGGTCATCAAAAGGGTGTATTATATTATACAAAATCTCTACAGAGCATGCTTGACATTCTTCTCACCTTCTAAACAATACAGAATGCGGTTTTTTGAGCATACACTAAACAAAACACAATGGTTATTGCTCAATATTGAAACATTTTGTGCTGCCATGCAATTAAAGTTAGAAATATCAAATATCAACTTACTCGCATATTAAACCTTTGTATAAGGACTGGTAATTACTCACCAAATCTTTCAGTGCCTGAGTAACTTTTTCACTCGTCCGTCCACCGCGAATAAACATCGTTGTCTTGGTATTTTCAACAAGCTTTGGTTCTCTGGCTTCGAGAAACCGTCTGCCTTTATGTGTTTTTGCCCGCCTAAATACCAAATAATTCAAATATTATGAAGCATTATGTACTGAAATATATCTGAACAAACATATTCTTTTAGTAGCTTGGAAATACATAGACAAAACAAAGAAAAATAAAGAAAATTACTTTATATCTTTTGAAGCACTTTTTGCGGCCATGATGGATTGATGAGTGGTAACTGGGGTCGCTTGTGGATTACAGGACGGTAATAATGAACACTTATGTACTTTTGGTGTTGGAAAATTTCTGTTTCCACTTCTCTTTTTTTTTGCACAAACTGACAAGGAAATTACAGTGAAAATTGTGGAAGTTATTGGTTGACCAATCACGAGCCGTACTTTTGTTAGAAAATCCACGTGACCAAACAAGATTTTTGTCGCTGTTTTGCAGAGTGTTATACCAATATTCATAGTTTGCGTGCAGGCTAGTATCTGAACATTCTATTATTTCAGACTATAGTCAAGAACTGGCCAACCAGCTAATATATAATGAAGTAATAAATATTACACTTGTTGCCCGCGATTAAGCGCCTCAAAACCTAAGAATTACCCAGTAATATCCAGTTACAGCAACTGGGAACAAAAATTTATTTATAATTATCTTACAACTACAAAACGCAAGCAGTTAATGGAAATTATTAATTGTTTGTGGTCACATATTTCCTTCGACAAAAAAAATACTCATCAAACCGTCAGTGAAGTTCCTATTCTAGTTCCTCCAATCAAAGAGTATTTCATCATTGAGTATCCTCAGAGGTATCATTCACAGAGATATCATTTGCTTGCTCAAGATTATTCTCGCAAGGTTGCTCATTTTGTTCTGGTTGTTTGTCCTCCTCCGCTTGATCATCTGTTGAAAAAAATGACTTTCTTTTGAAACATTTCACAAACAAATATATTTATCGCCACTGCCTGTAAACAACATATTCTTGAGCTATCTTTTTATACTGCAGACTTGGAAGGTTTAATGCTTCTGCAAGGGATGCTGAATTTGCCTTTTTCAAATGTCCCTCAATAGTGCGTGTAAAAATAATGGACATTTTGTATACTGTCAAGTCAGGACTATCATGTCTAAACTGTTCCCTCTAGGCTAGAGATACAAAATAGGACATCCCTTAGTGGTGGTTTATTGCTGTTTGCAACAAAATCTGATTTCAACGCATGTTAAGTAGAAATGTTGACACATGTTGCCTCGTGATTTGTAATTTATGTGTAAACATTTTCAATTAACATGCGTAGAAATCAGATTTTGTCGTAAGTTGCAGAAATTTTGTTGCTCGTATTACTCCAGCTTATCATACCTTCGCAACATTCCGTTTCTTGTTTCCCATTGGTTCCATCTTCTGCTGACTCAGCAGGGCATTCATCTTCGGTCGCTTCAGTAGGCTCGTCTCCAATCTCTTCAGCACTTTGCCTGGAATGTTCAGCTAGACAATCTGAACAGCTAATTTCCTTGTCCCCTGAAGATTCCTGTGGATGCCTTTCGCTTTCAGTGGAAGTGTTAGATGTGGAATTTTCACCACTATCTGGTTCACTTGGAGTCTGCTCAGCTTCGGGTTTGAGATTGCTATCACTTGAACTGTGACCATTTTCCACAGGACTCGGTGACGATACAGATGTTTCCTCGACAGTGGTCGATGTCTGCATTGTAATGTATTTTATGTACGTTAAAATATAGCTAAACCTAAGATAAATTGACTTCATTTACAATGGATAGCTCTATCAGTTCTGAACTGTCTTGGGTAAAATAAGACCGAGATTTTGGTCATCTCGGTAGTTAGAACTAACAGATGGTTTTTTGTAAATGAAATTTTTGAACGTAAATTTTTATACACTGTTCTCCCCCAGGAGTCACCCTTAATCCTTTTTTGTCCAGCATGTCACTGCAGGAGAAAATCTGTACTGGATAGCTCTATCACGTTTTCTATAGATCCAGTAAAGATAATCCCTTATTAGTTCCGTGTTACTACAGGAGTACAGGAAGAAACCTAAACTATGATAAATTAAACTAACTTTATTTATACTAGCTCAGAAACCTCTACTTACTTCACGTGATGGTTGACTATTCTCCAATTTTTGACTCAACTCTTTTCTTTCGGTTTGCAAGGCTCGACATAAGTTTTCCAACTTTAAGTTCTTCTGTGTTATTTTTTGAATCTGTTCTGATTTTCTTGTATTCTACAACACAACGAAAGTAAAACATTATGGTGACCCAGTAAAGCCATCCCTCATTGTCCAGTGTTAATGTAGGAGGAGACCGGAGTACCCTCGAGAAAACCTGGTGTGTCTGGTTAAAAGCCAGAACTCCCTTCTTCAAATGCAAGAACTCCCTTTTCAACTGCCAGAACTCCCTTTTCAAATGCCAAAACTCCCTTTTCAAATGCCAGAGCTCCCTTTTCAAAATGCCAAAACGCTCTTTTCAAATGCCAAAACGCCCTTTTCAAATGCCAAAACGCCCTTTTCAAATGCCAAAACTCCCTTTTCAAATGCCAAAACTCCCTTTTCAAATGCCAAAACTCCCCTTTCAAAATGCCACGACTCCCTTTTCAAATACCAAAACGCCCTTTTCAAATACCAAAACGCCCTTTTCAAATGCCAAAACGCCCTTTTCAAATGCCAAAACGACCTTTTCAATTCCGTTTTCAAAACGGAATTCTGGCGTTTGAAAACAATTCGGGTCAACTGAAGAATACTCACATCTCCAGCTAACTCAAGTAACGACTGATTACTTTTCTCCCATTTCTGTTTCCACATAATTGTTTCTTTTTCCAATTTCTTTATCGTCTTTGTCATCTGCAAGATTATACAAAAAAAACGTCGACTCATATTTAGTAATGCCTTACCGAGTCAGTACCATAAAATAAAAATTCCTTACAGAGTCAGTACCTAAACCAATAATAAAAATACACAATGAAATGCAGTAAGGAAAATAATAAAGGTTCAGATTTCCACCACCGCTAGCATTAAGAGATCTTTAACCAATCAGATGCCTTTAATATATCCGATTAATCAACGTGCTAAACCAGCGAGAGGTAGTGGAAGTCAAATTTCTCTAATAACAAAGACAATACCTTGTCCATTTCTTTCTTGAATGTGCCAAACACTTCATTGCTTTTAGTCAGTGTCTTCTGAAATTCTTCGAATTTTTCAGTGTACATTGAAAGCTAGAAAAATAAGAGTAAGATTTATTAATCTCTGAAAACCATTGAATGATAGCTGAATAACTACTGTGTAACAAAGCTGTGACAATAATTTTTCAACCATGAAAGCACTGGTAGGCTATAAATTAAGCTATATACTACATGATATGTAAGGCAAAAAAGTTAAAAGAACGAAGATTTTCAGCAACAGAAGGTTGTCATATAAGCTACAAAATGGAGCCATAGTTGGTGACGTCAATCCCCCCCCCAACCAATATTTTGTCCGCCAGATATGCTTACTTGAAGTTTCAGCTCAGCCTCGTCTTTCACGAGTTGTTCACATTTCTTCTGATACTCCAACGACTCTTGCAGCAGCAGCTGTTTCTCCTTCAGAGCTTGCTCTCTTTCTTCGTTCAGAATTAAAGTTTGTTGCGCTAATTTTGCTTCCAGCAATTGATTTTCTATCTGTTTGTGTTTTAATACTTTATCCACATACTATAAAAAAGCAAATGTGTATGAAGTAATGCTGTGGTTATAACGAACTTGAAAAATTCTGGAAGTTCTATTTAAATATTTTTAGGTAGTTGTATTAATGAAATCTTTATTTAAACAGGGTAGCTTTGTCAGGTGCTGAATACACTTGTTATCAATCTGATAACACCTGACATCCTTCACACTGCAACAGTCTCATATTTTTTTTTATGAGCAGATTATCTGAGGTCATACCTGTTCTCGCATTTCATATTGGTCCACCAAGCCTTTCAGTTTTGCTGCCAACCTATATTAGTAGTGTTACGTTAAAATTTTTGATAAGCAAGTGATATTATTCAGCAGCTATTGTGAGATGGTTGCCCCCTCCCCAATGTCACCACTGTAGACTGACAGACTAGAACAAGCTGACAAATATGTGATGGTTGACCAGCTGACCCATTGACTGATTAATTAACCAACCAACCAACCAACCAGCTTACGAATATGTGAACCAACGAACTGACCAAATGAACAACCAACCGGCAAATTGGCTGACAGCCTCACCAACCAACTGATCTACAGAGACACTGGGTGACTGGAATATGAATGCATGTACAAACAGTTCAACATACTCAGCATTGTCAGTTTTCAACTGCTGGTTCTTGGAATGATTATCTTGCATTTGATTGGTTATTTCACCAATAGATGATTGAAACTTCGTTGAGAGTTCTTGACGTTTTGTCTCCTCAACCTTCGTTCTGTGATCACACTCTTCCTACAAATGATGAATAATTCATTCAGCATTTGATTGGCTACACTGCTAAACATGATTTGGTATATGTAGTGACAGGATTTTTTTGCACTTCGTTTGGTTGAACTTGAATGCTGGGTTTGGTGGATAATCCAAGTGAACTTATATATAAATTAAGATGTACCATACCAGGAACGATTGCAAAAAGTGCAACACTAGGTCCTCGAGCAGGAATCAAACCTGTGGCACTGCTATTCGGGTCCAGTGCTTTGAATTGCAGAGCCTCAAAAAACAACTGGTTTCTGCTAATGAGAGGTGTCTACTTACAACAGGTGTCACCATGTACCTACCTTCATGAGTCGGTTATGTTTCTGTAGCTCACGACAAAGACTTTCTAATTTTGTCAAAGCAAGTTTAGATTTCTTGTACTGGCCATTCAGATCCTCCTTATCTTTCATAAGCTACAAAATACATTACACAGTAAATATAGAAATCACATTAAAAATAAATAATTCAACCCTTTTATTATTGTACTCTGTCCAATGTCAATTTTACTCATCAAAGAGAGAGTTGTGCACATTAAACACAAAAAATATATACACAGTACATTAGAAAACTTGCATGTTCTTATAAATGAAAAAAGCGTCATTATAGAATACGTACCAAACTACAACGCTTTGAAAGTTCATCGATTTTATATTCACCAGTTTTGTGTTCTACCACCTGAAACATATCAAAGTTTATGTTACTACTTGTGTTTCTAAACATAGGGTTGAATGCAAAATAAAATGTGTGTAGTATTGTTTTGTTGTTTTTTTATATCTGTTTATATTAGGAATTATGATACTAACCATTTGTACAAGTCGTTTTGCCATAACTTGCAGGGACTCTGTTTCATTTTCACTTCCACTAAGTGCCTCTATAAGCTGGCCAACTATCACAAGAAAGGTTATATCAATGTGATTCATGGAAACAATATCGAAAGAAATACAACACATGAAAAATACAAGATTAATTCTCCTTGTATTTTTCATGTAGTTGTATCCCTATCAATCCAGAGCTTTCTTATTATTTCCACTACCTACAGACTAGTGATGCACCAATATGCAAATTCACTGATATTCCAATATTGAAGGACCGATATTTTTCAGACACCAATATTCCATGTCATTTCACAAAATTCAAAGATGACATCATCAAATTACTGATACCGGTACCGATATTTCTATTTTAGTACCGATAAACCGATACCAATACACCAATATGGGTATCGGTGCAACACTAGCACAGACTGTTCAAAATCATATCATTTTGAATCACAAGTCACGTGTGCATAGTCGACAAATATCAAAGAAGCTGGATTGTCATATAAATGCTTAACTGGCAGGCAAGATTAAATGCGCAAGTCGGCCAGATGTCCGACAGCAGCTCCATGCTGTAAGTCACAAACAAATTTACGCTGGACACTGTCTGGCACCCAGCAGTAATAACGAGGCCTGCAAAAAAGCAAGTTTAATTAAATTATATTTATAAACAAACAATATTATTGTATGCTGTATCTAGTTGTTGTACTTATTGAGATAAGATCTTCAGGAATTGCCAGACTTTAATTATTAATTAATTAACTATTCCCCTGACTTCAACCATTTACTAATGCAGATCAATATTCAGCGATTATTTTGTAAATATTTCTAAATCTGATAGATGTAAACAGGTAATATGACTGTTATTTAAAGTATCTCTACAAAACTGGTACAATTACAAACCGTACAATACAATATGCCATTTTTAGTGTACATACTTAACGTTTTCTCCTCATCTTTTGACAGTCTTTTCCTCCTTCCTTTCGACTTATTTCTCAATCGTTCGTCCCAAAGTTTAGAAATTGCATCATCCAATACAGCATTGAAATCTTCTTGAAGGTTTGAGCTGGTCGACGTCGCGCCGTCTGGCTTTGCTTCGCTGTTTTCTGCGACATCAATCTCCTAAGAAAGAAATGCAAATGTGAGGTAAAGTATTTCAAGAGAAATTGGAAGAAAATATTGCTTACTTTTACTTCAGGAACCAACTCTGGGATTGTTTCTTCTTTATTCGTATCTGACACGCTATTTGCATCCGCCATCTTGAGAAAATTCTTCAAGACGATTCGCTTTTTTCCCTGTTCACGAGCCGCAAAAAATGTCGCTGAGAATTACATAATAGTACGCCTTGGCTAAAGAGCCTCGTTTTCGTGATTGAGATAAATTAAATTGGAGTCTCGCTCTCATTAGTAAATTGCGCAAGTTGATTGGCTCACGATTCATGAGTTGTATTGGGTTTTGAGCCCTTTGTCTTGTTACAGGTAACACATTTACGAAACAATACAATTACATCTGTGAATATGAAAGACGTGTTTATAAATTGGTAACAAATTGAATGTATTGTAGGAATTGTTTATTTATATGTCATGAATTTGGTGTGAAGGTTAACCCCTTAACTATTTTGCCATTTTTGGCTCACGCTTTGGCGCGCGAGAGTAATTCGCGAGAGTTGTTCTCCCCCTGTATATCCAGAGTGAAGTCATTGATATAGTCCAACAGTCTGCCAGTGTAGATAGTGACAAATACACCAGAAAACTGCGGTTTGAAAGGGATTCAACTACCTGAAAAATACAAGGAGAACTTCGACGTTTCGAGCGAAGGCCCTTCGTCCGGAAGTAGACTCAAGTATACACGTAATAACGCACAAGTTGTAACAAACCTGCAGCAGACTTGTAGCAATGCTGTTCCAACAACCATTTGTCAACAGGATGTGTTCGCACTGCTTGTTCCCAGCTTGTTGGCAAGTTGGCAACATAGAAATAATAGGCAACGGCTTGTTGACAACTTGCTACAGTTAAGGTTGTTGAGCTCAACAGACTTGTTACAAGTTGTTCCAACAATTTGTTACCGTCTTGCTATTCAACAACTTGTCAACAAGTTGTGAGTGACAAACTTGTAGCAACTTGATAAAATAATAGCATTGTTACAACTTGTTGACAAGCTTGCTACCTGTTGCGAACACAAACCTGTTGCGAACACATCTTGTTGACAAGTTGTGAGATTTTTTTTTAGATTTTTTTTTGAGATTTCAGGTAACCGAATCCCTCTCCATCTGCAGTTTTGTTGACATAGTTCATACTATAAATGCTTGGATGGAGAGCTTTTCAATGGGGTCAGAGCAAATGATGCTAAATGTTTCCACGACATGTATTTGCCAGTAAATGCCGAATGCGTCAGTTTGTAGTCGCATGATAGTCACACGTTTTAGACACAAATTATATTATTCCATAAATAGATCCACCACGTGTGACAATTTCATAGATAAGCCTGCAAACTTTCGTATCTCCTGACACAGGGATCATAGAGGTAACAGCTGGATAAATTGCGGGCAGAATAGGCTTGAACTGCAATGTGGGTAGGTGGAGTATAGCTTCTAACATATCAACCGTCATCGCAGTCCAAGTTCGTAATTGCAACATTTCGTCGTTCTTCTTAATATGCACGTGTTTTCGATCACGCGAACAGAATGCGTCACTTCTTAAAATATCTGGACTGTCTACCTTTCGGCGGATACTCGTCAAAGAATCGTCACCGAAGTGGGAGCGAAGTTTGGACGGCGATGAATCTGGCGTCGAAGTTAAATTTCTTTCCAGAGCCTCGTTCTCGTAGCTACTATAAAGTCTGTTGTAAACACTGCTTAGTTGAGAGCATGCCTCGCTGAGCCGGCGAACTATCCACTCAGCGTCTTTGTCTACATTCACGTGATCATCAACTCCTTCAGGGTTGGAATTCTCTTCGTCGGGGCTTAAATTCCGGTCGCCTAGGAGTATCCGTTTGACTGAAGACCCGGACATATGTTCCCCATTGTACCGGCATATTTCTAGCAGGGTCTGAAGATAGAACTTGAAAGCCATCGTAGACTGTCGCAGGAGGTTCGCTGGCGCACAAAGACGGACGATCATTTGAATCAAAGATCGCAAACCAAACCTGTTGTTAAATTCGTATGCAACAGTGTGTGACTCCATTAGGCAATCAAAAATGATGGACAGGTTTGCTGGACTGAGGTAGTTCAATAAACCAGGCATAGAGCTGTCGTCTTCTGAGTTCGCTGGAGGATTCTTGGAAAGGTTTGCAAAGGAATTATCCTGGTTATCCAAGAGTACTAGACCCAGAGACTGCAGAAGAAGTTGATGCGCAAGAAGACCAACTACAAGATCACGCAGTGGTATCCTGGAAATATATACAGTTTTTAAAATAAATTTTTGAAGATATTTCTCATCTCAAATTATGACACTATAATAAGTTCCTTGCACACGTGAAAATCTACAACTTTCAACAAGATGTGTTCGCAACAGGCTTGTAACAATCTTGTCAACAAGGTGTAACAATGATGTCATTAAGTTGCTACAAGGTTGTCACTCACAACGTGTTGATAAATTGTTGAATTGCAGGAGAAGTTGTTAATTTCTTCTCTAAATCGTCAAATAGTACCTTGTGGTGTTCTCTGTACTTTCTTGATTATCACTCGAAGAGATAACGAAGAAAAACGTTCGGTGATCTTCGTCTTCGTTCCCCGGGAACTCGTCTTCGCTTCGGTCAAATTCTTCCTCCAGTTGCGACTCCAACAGAAACACCTTGAATTCAAAATATAATTTTTACATTTACATCAGAAAGAACACATATATAGATGAAGGGAAAATAAGGTTGAAGGTATAGTCAACACGGATCCTATATTAAGATCAACCCCATGCGTTTTGGCTACAAAAAATTAAATTTAGTTTTCTCAATAAATTAGCCAAATTACAAAACTATTTGTGGAGCTAAAACCCTGATTTTGTACTCGTTAGTCGTTAACAAACGGAAATCAAAGTGGATTTCTCCAGAACTGTAATCTCACTTACTTGCTCAGCTAACTGACCGTGCCTGATTGTCTGCTCCCAAGATGCATCACGACGCGTCAGCACTCTCACGCGGCATCCATCGTCACCGCTGACACTGCTTGAGCCCACTTGATAGCAGGGTATGAGGTGTTTTACAGGAGCAAGTGTGGATCGCATTGCACCACGAAGTCCTTCGCAGATAATCTTCCAGATATCTTCAGTAAATAGAGCGCCACCCGACATCAACAAATGTCTGGAAAATAAAAGTGTTTGTGGTTTTAGAACTATCTGAAGAAGGCTAAAAATACTGCAACGTTTTGAGCGAAACACGGTTTACCAAAAACCAGCAGCAGTGGTATAAACTCGAACGGTCTGCGCTAGCGCAGGTAGTAACACTAACACCAGAAAGATACAGATTGAAAGGCTGCTAACTTCAGCTAGTTCAGACACAAACCATGACAGCTTATTGTTGACTACCACCCATACACTAGACCACCACGTTTGAGATATCTTTCTCAGCTAGTTCAGACACAAACCACATTTATTGTTGAATACTACCTACACTGGACCATCACATTTGAGATATCTTTCTCAGGTAGTTCAAACACAAACCACATTTATTGTTGAATACTACCTACACTGGACCATCACATTTGAGTTATCTTTCTCAGGTAGTTCAGACACAAATCACGGCAGTTTATTGTTGAATACTACCTTCACTGGACCCCTACTTTTGAGATATCTTCTCACAAACACAAAGCACGTTGGCCATTCAGGTAAACATCTAAAATCTAAACCAACTAAACTCATGAACAAGCAAAACTATTAATATACCTGAAACATGAACAACCAACTCTTGCAATAACCTCGTCAGGCTGAGACACAGCCAACTTTAATAAACTCAGAACTTGTTGCATCAACGTCAACACACACTCCGAGGCTCCTGCAACAATCAAACGTGAGTTATGCAAGTCGGTTAAAACCCTGGGCAAACTGGCACACATTGTTTCCTAGTCACGTTCCTGGGCAAACCAGGACACAACCACCAACTAACATTCAAATAAATCCCCAATGAAACAATAACAATATGAAAAACTACCTTGATCACTCAAAAATTGTCCCATTTCACCAACAATCAACTCGGTTGTCAACCCGCATGCCTGTTTGAAGTTCCCTGCAGTTCTATCCCAGTATTCGGGCGTTTGAGTCACTTTCTCCAGCCAAGTGTGTAACATAGGTAGAAGCAAATTAGTCAGCACGAGGATGGAAAATTGAGGACCTGGGACGGAGGAGACAGAATGAAGAACATCGAAAAGCGTGTCAAGGGCCTGGAGCTGATACTTCCGTGGACACGTGATCACAGTTGTAGTCAACACGTCTAAGATGAGGTACCATACACGGAGAATACCGCTGTCATCCATAGCTGTGATGCTTCGGGCGTAGTTTGGAGCGAGGGTTGAAGAATCCTTTATGGTATCCGCTACGGACATTATAGGACTCGATGGGGATGATAAGGGTGATGATGAATTATCTAACATTACCGCATGTGATCCATGAAAGATGACATTTGCTGGTTTGACATAAATCGAGGCCAATTTCTTAGAAACTTTAGCAAGAAGTTCTAAAGCAGGGACACACATATCACTATATGGTCCTTCACTGAAATTGCTCTCCGTCTCACTCCCGTGCAGGCTTCGTTCGTCACATCCTTCCTCGGCTGCAGTCTGAACATGGAGGCACTTGGACAAACACAGGATGCAGTTGACGGCAGCTTGCGAGAACACTAACGCGGTTTTGTTTTCAACGAATAATGTAACAATATCTAGGATTTGGGGAATTGGTGTTTCGTGTTCGGTGGCGACTAAAGCTGGACGGGATGACACGTGAATTGCACGTGCAGCTGAGCATATTGCTCTCCATCCTGACTTGATGTTGCCAGTATTGGACTGCGCCAATTCGCACAGAATATGCAAGACCTACAAACATAAATTTCAACCATCAATTTGGGAAAAGCCGAATAATGTTTGATGCAAATAAATGAAGTGTTATAGCTATTAATAATTGACAATTTGTTTAAGTTAAAATAGGTTCAATGGTGATGGTTGGATTGGAATAAAGAAGATCAAATATACTTTTGATGCAGTTGGTTTTAGTTTTGATCTAAAGACTGAATGAATTTTTGATCCAGTTGTAATACATGATAAATTTTGGATCAACAAAAAATACGATGACCAAACCTCAAGATTTCAAATTTCGCAGTTCGTTTTGGTTTCTGCTGAAGGGAAAGTTGGAACATTTGGTTTCGCTTGAAGGGAACTAACCATCCACATTGATAATTGGAAATGTTAAAGATACATTGCTTGATCAAGTACTTGGGTCAAAATGACGCAGTGATATAACAGTTCAATACTTGCCTGGTCTTGATCTACATCATTAAGTTTCCCAGACATCAAAATATTCTCAAAAGGTTTGAATAGTGTTTCATGGAACCAGAAATGAGGCAGCTCGTTGCGGTTGTTCAGTAATACGACCAACGTGTCCTTGATAAAATCCAAGGCAAACTTAAATATCTTCTTCTTTTCACACATTATCTAGCATAAGGAAAAAAGAATATTTGTTATATGAACACTAATAGTTTACTTGTAACGTATTTATTGTATGTTTTTATTAGTCGAAAGTGATTGTTTTGATGACAGAAATGGTTTTCGACAATTTTCAAGGAGTTTAGAGTAGGTTAAGGTATTTATGAGACCAAAATTTATTCATTAAAATAAGGATCATCTTCCACATATCATACCTGGACAAAATGCGCAGAGACTGTTGCCCAGGCCCTCATCAGATGAAGAAGAGGTCTCTTTCCATCTCTAGTACATCTCAACAACATATCGACCATTCGGCAAAAATGAAGATTTGACGACAGCGGACCGTTGCCATGGATTACAGCCTGAGGATCATACGTCAGCACGCCCGTGGAACTTTTCTCCAACTGGTCAGCGGATGCTTCGGCTAAGGACTCAAGCATGGATACCATTGCATCGGAACTCAAGGTATTTGCTGCATGCTCAAACAAGCGATCAACAGAGGTCGACAGGGCGTATATAGCTCGAGATGCGTCTGTCGGGTTTAAGACTTGAGTTGTATCCGGCGTACTGTCGTGATGCTGTCGGACAATATCGGAAGCACTTCCGTCCGACGATATATCTGCGCTGACGAAGTCGGAAAGCGAAGATGCTTCGGAAACTGGCGAAGGCACTTCGACAACTTTACTGGATGGATGAGAGTCTGAGACGTCTGATAGAAACTGCGTATTCTGCAGTCCAGCAATGTACGAACAGCACCTACGAAAATGAGAAGCATAATTAGTTGATCATCTCCATTATAACTCGAATACAGCAATTGCAGAGGAGATGAGGGAAGCGAAGCTGATATGGTATGAACATGAGTCCTGAACTAGACGAATGGTAAAAGAAAAATAGAAGATACCTGAAAACATGTTTCCAGCATTTCGGAGCGTGACTTCCTAGTTCCAGGCCAACAGCCAATAGTGCGTCCATGGTAAGCACGTGTGCAGCATGAAGTTTCATCTTGTTTTTCACGTGACCAGCTTTCCATTTGGGGATATTCTTTGGAGCTTTCTCCCCACCACATGAGGCATTGGCAAGTTGTGATAAAACTGTCTCACAGCCAGTTTGGATACCTATACGCCGAGTGAGTGGAAGTAGATTGAACTCATTTCTCTTTACTTCTTGACGAACACGAAAAGATAAACTACTTTTATTTTTACTAGATGGGTCCATCAGTGCTACACTGTTCTCCCCAGAGAGCTAGTAATGACCACACCTAATTCGTTCAGCGTCACTAGACTCACTACACGTGATAATCGCATATATTTGGACCATAGAGAAACTTACCTAAAGTACAAAACAATCGAGCTATTCTTCGTAATCCATCCAGACTCAAGCAAACTGTATCTCGCTCCTTGTTGTGATGTTTCTTGCCTTCAGACGCCATCATCAAGGCTATACCAATACTCTCTTGTACTAAGATAAGAGCAAAATGATATGTTAAGATGATAATTAAAATACAGTTTCAGCTAACGACATTGACACTGGATAATTTTATCAGTTCGTACCTGCACCCACTAAAGGTGACTCTATGGGCACACGGAGAACATCGAGGAGAGAATCCCATGTGAGCAGCAAAATACGTCGGACAAACTTCACGCCTTGCTTCTGCGTGGTCGTCATGGAAGCTTCGTCTTGAACGTGAATGAACATTGCCTTGTCCATCGTCGTATCTTCGCTGTTCCTCGGAGTACGATTGTTATCCGAAAGCAGCTCGATGAGAGCACGGTTAGAGCTGACGTCATCAGCTTTATAACCAGCTTTCTCCAAGATATCATACGTCGTCACCAAGCGATATAATTCCCCCAACCAAACTGAGGAAAGACCAACATCTACACCACAATCATGAGTATTATTAATGAACTCTTCCTGTTTAACGAAAAAGGGAAAAAATAGTAAATTATGGTATATTTTTCAAATGTCAGGCTGAATTGGTTTTGATAAAACTGGATGTCTAAATGGCAAGTTTCAGGCGGTACGTTCGTAATCTGCTGGGTTAATTCTTATGCGCGAGATTTTCCTCGATAGTAAGGGGCCGAGACAAATAGATTTCGTCCACCGATCGCGGACTTGTTCCGCGATGGAGGAGGGGGTCAGCCTTGAATCCACGAGTACAAAATAATCAGGACAAAAACTAACTTTTCTGGCTAAAAAATCGCTGGATTGGTCCGCGATGGGGAAAGGGAGGGGGTTGAAGCGATCACGGAACAAGTCCGCGATCGGTGGACAAAATCTATTTGTCGATGTACCCTAAATAAAGTTTGACATTCTCATACCAGTATGACGAGCTCTTCTTCTTGTTTCTTGCTGTAGTAGCCAGCTCGATGTAGCTTCAAGTTTAACTTGAGTGTAGCATAGACTGCCGTGTAGACTCCGTCAGCGTTTAGGATTGGATAATGTAAGTATGACGTAGCGCCTTTACCAGAGGTATCGTCGAGAAGATCCGATGAACCACGAAGGGTTCCGAAGTTTGGGACGTTCTTACGTTTGAGTGCCATACACGTGACCGCCTCACAGACATCAGACGCAAACTGCTGGAGTGCTTCGTCTACTGCCGCTGGATCATGCAGGCTCAGAACGGATGGTAGAATACCCAGAAGACACCGCGCGAAGTTTCGTGCTCCTTCCTTCTCGTTTTCTTCGACTGACTTCCGTTTTTCGATAACCTTGCCAGGGCCTGACACGACCTTCTCAGGAGAGACCTGGGTTCTAGTATCGCGAGTGCGACTAATAAGGATGCCGTTAATTTTGACTAAACCAAGTTTCTTGTTAGTAAAGTCGTTCAAATGAGAATTCAAAAGAATTCCTTTCGGTTTAATGGCTTTATCATTGCCTTCAGTGTCTCCAGGAATTTCCGAGACTGACTTTGTTTTTCTGAGAATCGATCGGGATACAGCTGGTCGTTTTTCTAGGAGTTCATCCTCGTAGTCGTCGGTAGGAGAGTTTCCAACATCAGAGTTTGAGCGATGTAAGCGTTGTTTGTCATTTCTCAGAACTTTTGATGGCACATGGTCACCATTCACACGTCGTCTGTCACTAAGAAAGAATAACGAATTCATGAAAATCACGATTGAAGAGGCAAGGTCACGTGAGAGTTTTGGGGAAAATGAGTATGAACAACTTCAGAACTGCGGACAATTATAAGTCCACAACAGACGATCGACCAATATTTTTCATTTATTTGCCACCAAATAGAAAACTAATACATATCTAAGTTAACAATATATTCTCACTTTGATGGCGGCAATTTGACCACCCTCAATACTGTTACAATTACAAGTTACATTTTTAATGCACTCACTTGATAACTGGTTTCGCCTTGGACTTGCCATCGAAAGATGCCGATCTTCTCACGACGCCCGATCGAGCAGGTGACGAAGCAATTCGACGAGGCAAACCTACACGACGAGGAATCCCATGACGTTGACTGTTGCCATGGCGACCGAGCCTTTGATCTTCCCGATTTTCAATCGTAAATTCTTCCTCGAGGTCGGTAGCGAAATGCACGCTTTTTGAATGGTTCGAAACGTTGCCTTCTTCTGTGGCTGCAATGAAAAACAATGAATGAATAGAAAATCTATATGCATGCATGTGGTACATGCCTCTGGAGTTTGTAGCTGATCATATCACACCCTTCCTCCCCCCACTCTCCCCCGCGCATGCGAGAAGAACGCTTCCAGTTCGACTCCACTAAACACTACAGGGACGGGTTGTTCAACACATTGCTTTGGTTTATGTATATCTATCAGTCTTATGATAGTCTTTACGTACATCTTATGATGATCCAGACACAATTTCTGAAATTTTTTTCCAAGTTTATAAACAAGCTGCTGGGAACTATGCTTTCAATTTTGGGTTAACCCAGAAATAAGCTAACCGACTTTTGAACAACCGGCCCCAGGGGTTCTATTGATTGAACTTCTATGTTTTGCATTTCTATCATAAGGTTGATAGGCGTAACCTTTAGATACACTCACCATCTTGCTCTCGGCCGTCAGGATTGGTTCTACTGATATCCCACAGTCTGTCTGTGTTGGCAAACTTCTGAGTGACAGTCTCTAAGTCCATTTGATCCAAACTGAGATGGATCTGAATACAAAATATAACTAGTTAGACTCCCTGGATGATCAACCAACCAACCAACCGGCAGACTAACCAACAGACTAACTAACCTGTTTTTGTGCTGTAAGTGCCTGCGGTCCTTCATCCATTTCCCAGCGGATATGTTTAGGTTTACCATGATGCACTTCGATCTTCTCATCCTCATCAAACGCCTCATTGGCCAAGGTGAATTTTGGAATTGTCTGAGGTGAATCTTCAGTGGTTTTGTTCGAATTTTTCTGTTCCACTTTTTCCCAGCCATCGACATCTTCAACTTTCTTTAAAAGTTCAACTTGTTCTTGAGACAGTCCTTCCCCCTGGCTGAGTTCCTCCAGAGAGCCAAGCAGAGCAACGACACAAGCCATGCTGCCTCCAACAACACTCAAATCTGGACAATGGGAACATTCCACGATACCATCGAGTAGACTAGAAAAAATATTCAATGTAGTACACCCTGTACGAGTGGTACTTTAAAGTGATTTGCAAGTACACTGTACTTCAGTAGCAATGCTGTTCATAGCAACTGGTCATGCTATGTAAATAAACATACATCCAGATAGGTTAAAGACAACACATTCTAAAGGTTTGGGCTTCCTTGTCATCAACATGATAAAATTGATTTGTTGTGTTGTGATCTTTGTGTAATGTGGTGCTAAATCAAATAAATTTCAATAATGCAAATCATTAAACATTTGCATAGCATGACCGGATACTATGACTGGCTTCGCAACTGCTGTACTTATAATTGTAGGTGTACAACCGAATATCGTGTTGTCAAAATACTAAGTTGACACGAGCCGTATCCCAACCTATATATTACCTATTTTATCGACAACTCTTGTCAAGAGGCTTTTACAAATAAAAAAATAATAATTATGTTTCAAAATTATGACAATCCCAAATTGATTAAAATGTTATATTAAAAAACGTTAGATATTGGAAATATTTATTGGAGTATTGTTCATTCAACGAAGAAGACTGGTTTTCAACCAATTAGGGGAGTACAAATACGAAATCATGGACTTACACTTTAAGAAGGTCGACTTCAGATTTCTTTTGCTCTGTAGGCGAATCTGGAGTTGGGGGAGTACTGGGATCTAGAATAACAGGGCCAGCTATATCGACCACGTGACTTGGACTGGCAAAAATCTACGAAAAATGAAAATAATTGGATAGATGCAGATACGAATTATATCTACGGATATCACTGGGAAATCACTGGAAATATATTTAATGATATCTACGGATTTCACTGGGAAATGCAGAGAACTTACATCATTAATTGCTTTCAAAGCCTCGGCTCTCTGCTGTGGGGGAGGATAGAGAATGATACGATGAAACAAGGACTCCAGTACAGGACGCATTGTGCCCATTGGTCCAACCAATCGTATTAATTCTTTCGAAATATTGTAAATAATACGAGCAACAGACTGTAGTGGTTTTGACTTGAGTGGAGAGCCGGCACCCCGGCCTCCACGCCCTCCGTCTTCGGGGTAGGCGCCCTGGTTTTTGGTCTTCGCGCCCACTTCGCTAACTGGACTACCAAGGAGATGGATCAAAGTTGGACACAAGTATTGCCTGGAAAAAATGACGTTTATGAAGCTATTCAAGATCAACAACTTAGATTACTACCCCCATGGAGGCCTAACAAAGCCAAAACTGAATACCATCGTTTGTTATTACGAATAAAAATGAACAATCGCAGAAAAAAATTTTGTCTGATAAAAAAATATTGTGTATTGAGAAATGCTGTGGACAATGACTATTAAAAGACGACCCCCATCCCCCTCATCAAGGACAAGGGTTTTAACTATATCCCTGCATAGAATACAGAACGCAATAGTTCATTGAAATTGCACAAAAACTGTTCCAAATGATGGTGCAAGTCACTGAAGTCATAGTGGTATAAGTGTATTATGCTTAATCTTACCATAAAACGTTGATGAAGTCTTTCTGTTGTCTAATGGCGACCGATAAACTGGATACTAATACGTAAACAGCCTCAAGGTACAATGACAATACGTCGTTCTGCAGTGTGCTGCCACTGAAACAAACAAACAAAAAAAATAAATTTTATATTTGTTGATGAGTGCCCCCATACGCGGCATGCGGGAAGGTGAGTTTTGCCCGTTTCACCGGTAATATCCAGTCAACTTTCATGCAAACTCTCGCTTCTCAAATTTCGACCAGGCCTTTACCTTTGACTAGGTGATAATCGCAAGCAAAAGTGTTTCATCAACATTAAGACATCTTGAGTTAAAATCTTGCTTGACTCATTTGAGATGAGATCCAAACCTGTCGGAAAATTGTTACAGAATCCAATGGTCAATATAACAATAAATAAATCAATAAATAATAAATCAAAATTGATCATCATACCATTCTGTGAAGATCTTACCTCGTACGGAGTGTGGCATATCTTTCGAGTGATGAGATAGCTAAAAGACAAACACAACATTACCAACAATATTATAAGCACAGCTATAGTTTTTAAGCACAGCTATAGTTTATAAGCACAGCTATAGTTTATATTCTCGGTTAGGCTATCTTGTACCACAGAAAAGGGCTTCGTTGCTTTGGGGGCCCCTTTTCAGTTGGGGGTCCGGGACAAAATGAACTACCTTTAAAATGAACCAACATCATTACCAAATTAAAATAGTTACAAAAATCTTTTTTACCATTTCTTTTTTCAAGCTTTCCTCCAAATCATTACAAACAGAACTCATCATCTGTGTCAATGTTGCTCGACATGCTGTTTTTGTCCATGTCTGACTTGAGCGAGTATACGTTTCAATACACACCTAAAAAACATGGATTGGAAATATTAATAAGAACTAAGGACTGGATAGCTCCAGCTGAACAAGCATCAGATGTAATGTAATGTAATGTAATGTAATGTAATGTAATGTAATGTAATGTAATGTAATGTAATGTAATGTAACCTAACCTAACCTAACCTAACCTAACCTAACCTGTCACATTGCAGAAATGTAACCTGGTTATAAAGGTGCAAACACATGCTGGGTTGGCTAACCACTCTGTGGTACTTCTCACCTCAGCAATTTTAATCAGGTATTCACCATGAACTTCACACGAGGCTGAACACGTGATCATAAGTAACATCTGAAGAAAAGTTGATTACAATAATTCTAATTAACTGGATAAATAATATGGATATAAATATGGAAATATTATCCCTTCCTATCCACAAACCTTCATGATTTCCACCTGTATTTCATCAGACATAGACGGCGTAGAAACGACAGCGTTGACAAACTGTACTGGAAGTTGACGATGCACATCTCCTTCCACCAGAGACTGGAAACGTTCGTCTGAAATCAGCTTCTGTAAAATAAACATGAACATTTGTGATTTGGTCACGGCAAGTTTGCGATTACCGGATTAACATTTCCAACAGCGCAAGTTTCCATGTGGATATTATCAATTAGCCATTCCGAAGTTGATCAGTGGACTGGGGACGAGTGTTAAAGTGCCCAAATTAAGAAATGAACCATATCACTAAAAAGACCACCCCAAAATTAGTAAGTACACAAAGTTTGAAGACGTTTACACGAATATCCTTCGAATAATAAGCTTTCGAAAATCGTGATTTTTACTATGAAATGTATTGTAATTTCTTGTTTTTGGGACGCGCGTCCCAAAAACAATCTTTTAATCAGTAATTTCACAATTTTCGAAAGCTTATTATTCGAAGGGTATTCATGTAAACGTCTTCAAACTTTGTATACTTAATAATTTTGAGATGGTCTTTTTAGTGATTTGGTTCATTTCTTAATTTGGGCACTTTTTAACACTCGTCCCCAGTCCACTGATCAACTTCGGAATGGCTAATTGCACTTTACATCCAGATATTACGCTTACCTAATTACATATTTAGCCTAAACTATGTTATCTTCACAACAATTGTGATATTACTTTCTTAACTATGTTTATCCTATAACCCACCCTGTCAACTTTCCCTGTGGGAGGAAACCGGAGCGCCCGGAGAAAACCCACGACTTTCAGGAGAGCGTTGACTGACTCTTCTCACATGAGTCCATAGCGAGAATCAAACCCACGAACTTAGAGGTGAAATGCACTTACTCTGATGACTGCGCCACCACATGCTTTGCTGTGCCTTCAGAGTTCGTATTAGAAAGCTGAGACTTATATACTTACATGGAATCCTCCCAACGCATGGCTCGAAAGCTTCGACACTCGAGACTCCAAAGCAAGTTTCAAAGGCAATAAGCATTTTTCTCTATAGAACAACAAATATATTAAAACTTCGAGATTGATCAACAAAGATTCATATCAGTCAATTTCAACTAGACTTCGGTTGATAGATGCACTAACTACCTGAAAAATACAAGGAGTACGTTTCGAGCGAAAGTTCTTCGTCGTTTGATTACTACTTCCCAACCAAGCCCAAGGGCCTTCGCTCGAAACATCGAAGTTCTCCTTGTACTTTTCAGGTCCTACTATCTACACTGGCATGCACAAGTAGTTCAGGATTATAATTTGAAACTATGACTGTTTTGCAGATGTAATATATGCGATCGTAAGTCAAAGGAGCGATAGAATACAATGTTGATATATCCCGTGATCAGGTAGAACTAATTTGCATACAGCAGACAAAAGACATTAAGATATATCTCGGCAACTTCATATCGAAGATTATGACTACGACATTCGCAACCAAATTAAATCCACTTCAATCAAACCTCCGTATTAGAACTTGATCAGAAATGTTACAAATTACAAATTAAAGATTGACTAAAATTTGCATCGAATCAGTGAGCCATTTAATGACTTGGTACACTTCATTAACCACGACTAATTCTAACCTCAGTTCGTACGGCTCCACTCCTCTGGCACTCCGCTCGCGAGATAAAGCCACTGGAATGATCAACAAAACAGAAAATTAGTAAACTCTCAACTATAAAACCTCAGACCTTGAACTAGATCAGATTCTTACCTAAGCCTTCATCACAAGCGTCGGTAATAGCTTTGAGCTTGCCAGCAGTCGCGTCCATAGACAAATTTTCCAAGATTGTTTCCATTTTGACCGTAGAATATATACCATATATATACCACAATTTCACGGCATATTTAGACTAACAATCCAATACTCGTTTTGCATACAAGAATCTCGCTAAAATACTTTAGCTTAGCTCAAAAACGACGCAAACAATTAGTAGTAGTGCTACGATCTACCTGTCGTTGAACAAAAGTCGTCACAAAGGATGAAAAGCCATGTGGTAAACAGGTACCGCGCGCGCCCAGAGAAAAAAAGAGCCGACGGTTGAAATAACATGTTGAAGCTGGATAAGTAACTTTATTTACACTAGATAGTGATTTTGTTGAAGGATTTTGTAGATGAAATTATCGAGTGTGAATTTTATATATTTATTTAGATCTAAACAGGAACAGTTGTGAAAAATGCAACTATAGACCTTCTGGCAGGAATTGAACCCGAGGCCCTGCGATTCCAGTGCAGTGCTCTATAACCAGGAATGTTGCGTAAAGTCTACATTGTTCTCTCTAGATGTCGTTAAAGGTCATGCTGTATTGGTGCACTGTAGTTTCCACTGCAGAAGGAAACCCAATTTCCTGGAGACTGCGATGTTTGAGTCAAATTGCATGTAGGACCATAGCAGGAAGTAACATTTTTGTTTCTGAGAATCCGAAGTTTTTGGTGTCAAAGTTTTCTGCGGAGCACACTAATATTTTTCCTAATAAATTACTTCCTGTGCCTGTCAGCATTATGCAATGCCCTAAATTTTTCTGCCAGCGAAGCTAGGAAATTTTCTAGGATCCCAGATGCCAAGATCCACCATTTATTCCTGCTATACACGAGACTGAGACGAATGACAATCAGACAGCTGTATACAGCACGCCGGATTCGAACCCTAGAGTAGTAGGGATGAGATGCACCATCTGTGGCAACACTGCTTTAGTACTGCATGATAAAATCTTGCACCTGAAACAAATGTTGACTAACAAATACGGTTAGGATAGACAAGTATTAAGAAATAATGAACGTTTCTTTACATATAATTATATCAATTAATACACAATTTTTCTATGCCAGAATTATACTATATTATTTTATACGATAATAAATTATAATATATCATCACTATTCATTACTACAGTACATGCTTCCTGGAAGCCAATTATATACAATGTATAATAGCGTGCATGTACCATCCATTAACTGTGGTACCATACACCACAGTGCATGTACCATACACTACAGCAACAAGGTGTAAATATCTCAGAAGGGCCAACTGTATATATCATATATTCAACCTGATCTCTAACATCAAATTGCATTAGATGGAAAAGTAGCCCTGATCTTCTAAACCCCACCTTTTAACCTCTAACTACCATGAAAAATTCACCCACAATACCATAATTTCCCACTACACCTTGTCACTATCAACCCCCTGGCAATTCTGTGACATCACACACTCTATCATCACTCCCCGCCACCTCCCTCGTCACTGTATACCCTGAAATCACCACCGCGCTATCAACCCCCTACACATTAACTAGCATGACAATTCTGTGACATCACACTCCCATATTCCCCCTCGCTATCATCACTCCCCGCTCCGTCCCGCGTCACTGTATACCCTAAATTCATCATCATCACTTCAAAAGGATCAGTCTTCATTCGTCTTTGATTATCTTTGGCCACCTGTGCAAACTCATTATCTGGAACCCGTCGCTCATCACCAGTTTCCTCAGGGTGCTCGGCCTGCGGGCTCCACAAACGCACGACCGGGTCTATGCCACTCGTTGCTAAGATACAACCACTTGGGTGTGGTTGTAAACAGTTAACTATCGAATCATCACCTTTCAAAATTCTTAACAAATTTGTTGTTGATTTTTCCCAGAGAAAGAAACTACCATCATCGCTGCCAGCAACAACATATTCACCATCAGCACCAAAGAAATTTGCCTCCTTGATATCTGTCGTAGTATTGCAATGGCCACAGAATCGTGCCTTATAGTCACTTGACTCTTTTCTCAGTCCTTGCTCACAATCATTTATCTTTCTTAACGATCCTATAACTGAGCTTGGGTAAAACTCATGTCTTCTTGATCTCTCGCGGTTTGAAGCCTTTCCATTACCATCTAAAAGAAACAATATGTCAGCAAAGCAAGCAGATACAACTTGCCCAACACTCCCCGGTAAAAGTATCTGTAGTTAGACATAATAAAACGACAAAGCAGGGCACAATTTCACACGTAAAAAGTAGTGTTTCTCCTCATACTTACCTTCCGTCTGTGAGACCAAAGCAGCCTTAATATCCCGCTCCAGACCTTTCACCAATTTCGTATTGCATTCATCTGGAAAACACGTCATAAAACGTGTAAGGCAAGCCTCGGCTTCTGGAAACCACTCCATTTCAAATAAACATCGAGCTTGTCTGTAAGCTGCTTTGGAACTGTTTGAATCAAGTGTTAGAGCTTGTTCACAATCACGAAGTGCGGCATACACATCCCCATACCTATCAAAATGAAGATATAAGAAGACATGACAAACTTTAGACCATTGTTTTTTTATTATTTATTGAAAATAATTCAAGAGTTTTGATTGGCTAAGGACTGTCGGTGAAATAATTTCGCGGTATATTGAAAAACAATGTAACACGCTATGAGGTCACGCTAATTTATGCGGCTTATGCCAAAAGCGGGAAAATACAAATGGCTTCCTCAAAGGCAAGGTTCGCCGACCTTTTTTGTGTATTCCCACAAATAAATAATAAAACAATTATTGAATTCAATTCTCACAGGATATGAGGAATTATTAAGGCCTCGGTTTGTGTTCTCTGCCTCAGACTTTGGCTTCTGCAGACTTTGGCTTCTGCAGATAACACAAATCTCGGCTTTAATAATTCCTCATATCCTACTCAACCTCATTCAATAATTGTTGAATATTTCTGCTGTATATTAGCCCTCTTCTAAGCTAAGTACTTACCAGCCACGTTTCAAGTAAGCAGCAGCCCTATTGGCATAGAGAATAGCAGAATCTGGAGCTAAGATAAGGGCTTGATTGTACAAGTTTATTGCTCCCCAGTAATTTTTGTGTTCATATTCCACATTTGCTCGGCCTTTTAGCTCCAGTGCTTTCCCAAAGAGTTGTGGAGATTTTTCAGGTGTACTTGTATCTTCTTCATGCCCTTTAGCTATTGTGTAACCATTTGCGCTAGGCGGTTTACTTTTATTTGTATCACTCAGTTTCCTTTTAGTTAAAGTGGCACTGGTAGCTTTCTTCTCATCAGTAACACCACTCGTTTCATGATGTACAAAACCATTACGTGATGATGTACTGGCGTTCTCGGTACCAAAACATGCTGGTGTATATGACAATGGTGAACGCTGTGTATTGATATCAAACAAGTATAACTGTTCACCACCTAAATTCACCAAAAGTTCCTGACCATTTGGACTGAATGTTAAGTAAGTTGATACTATAGATCTCCGCTTTCCACGGCGTGAGTTACAAGGTAGATGACCGGGCGTAAAGTACCGAGCACAGCTGCTTGGCAAGCTTGCCGTGGCATTTGGACAAGTTTGAGTAGAGCAATGAGTCACCCCTAAAGTTGTGCAATGTTTTGTAAGCATACGTCTATCATACAACCGTACGTAAGGATCACTACAGCCAATTGCCAGAAGTTCTGAGCGGCATGGATTAACTTCAATACATTTCACTTCGCAATTAGGTCCGACATGAATCAACAGGTCAAGCAAAGTATTCTTGCAGTTCTCATTTGAATGACACATGTGAGATTCACGCAAATCAAATTGCCTAAAAGTATAAACAAATGTGTTACTGTAATTTATACTGCATCCATCATGTTTTACTTGAGACAAGACGTAAAATCTTGAATGACTGCACATTACTGTAAGTGTATTAAGTTCTTTGTATGATGTAAGTGTAGTGCACTCCAAGCCTCTTTCAAATTGACTGCATTTTTCACAGGGTCTATCAAGTCTGTTATGAAATTAGTCTCGTATTCTATTGAATACACCCTTCCAGAAGGTATGTTACTTTGGTTATAAAGCCTCGTTTTCATGTATGTGAGATCTGTTTAATCCAAGTATCTCAATCATGAAAACGAGACTTGATAACCAATGTAATATACTTTCTGGAAGGGTAGTTTATTGGGTCAGACTCTATGATCATGAGTGTAACAAAGTATGTTGTGTTGCAATGATATCAAAATTAGGAAAATCGACTACCACATATGCTTGCAAAAACCTACCTAATCGTGCCATCTTCGGAGGCACTCCAAACCAAATGTGGAGCATCAGGACTTGTTGTAAGACGTTTGACTCGGGTTGCGTGACATTTAAACGTCTGGATCGTATCTTGCTGTGGTACAGAATGAACACGGACTTGAAAGTCTCCAGCACCTGTAACCAACACTTGGTCACCAGTGTGCGGCATAAACTGAACAATAATAAAGAATGTACATGTAATCAACACGGGTCACATATAGTACAATAACCTGTCTGTGTCAGAGCCTCCTGAAAGGCTTTTTCCATGTCTGTCTGTGTCAGAGCCTCCATGCAAAGGCTTTCTGGTGTCAGGCAAGTTTTAAGGCATGACAGGTGCTGCACCTGAGCGCAGGCTACAGCTTCAGGGAAACAGGAAAATTCCCTGATCCAGGGAATTTTTCATCTTTTGCATGAAATTTCTCACCCAAACCACAGCAATGTATTAGAAATAAATATTTTTAATAGGAAAGCAAAAACAGGAAAATTCAGTTGCAAATGTACCTTTACAGAGAAAATATTGGCGCTGTGTCCAGTGTTGATTTTATGTTTTATTCTGCGTTTGAATGGATCCCATAATATGGCATGAAGATCATCTGATCCTGAAGCTAGAATGCTAAATAATAAACACTGGTATAATCTCAAATATGTATTGGTTACACATTATAGTTAGTTTGTCACTAGTCATTTAGATACACAAAACATATATTTTACATAGACATATAGCTACCTGCCACTTGTGTTCCAGTGCAAACAATTGACACATCCTTCGTGACCCTGGATTGTTTAAAATCAACAAAATAAATCAAAGTTGACAAAGACGTACCCCCAAATTCTACAGTAAAAGACTGTTTATGTGAAGGCAAGCCAGCCACGGTAACCTTAGGATTCACCTGTTGTTAATATTTCTGATCGAACTTCAACTTGCATTTTCATGGGAACCAAGTGAGGCTGCTTGATGAAGATGAGAGTTGATGAGGTTAGCAACTCTCACTCGAATTTGACCACCAACTCATCGACTTTGGACTGGTTCAAATATTGACGAGAGTTGGAGAGTTTCTGCTATGCATGCAGTAATATCCAGCCAACTCTCATGCAACATGCAAACTCTTGCTTGCTAACTCTCATTGAACTTTCATTCTTGTTAATTGACCAGCCTTTAGGGTGGGTATTTCCCATATACAGGCGCTTTACAGTCAACTCGGCCCACTAACCAACTCGGCCCACCGTTCAAGGGACAACTCCGGCCGCTCGTAAACTGACTAATCTAACCACTAAACAAGCTAGGAGCCATGACTGCATTCTATCTTTGCAAATTTTGAGAGAGATCTGAATGATCAGTAATTTAGTATCAAAACGGACAGATCGAGAATTGGAAACTTCGATAGATTCTTCAATTAAATTAAGTCAAACTAGATGTTCTCAAACTTTACTCAACTGTATGCCCAATGCAACTGCAAATGGCTGTATTGGTTTGGTGCTATCTTCTGTAAAATATTAGCTTTCCTAATATGTCAAACAGTAGTTAACAATTGGGCCAAGATGGTATGGGCCGAGTTAGTCACTGGGCCGAGTCACAGAATAGGAAGTTATACCAGAAGCGTAACTCTAGTCGTTTCCCTTATTGTTTGACGTCCACGAAAATTTTAACTCGCTCACGTCAGGCCACGCCATCCTGGCTAGTACAGCCGGAAGTTTTTATCAGGATTTGGTAGGTACAAAGTGCCGGTTGTACTAGCCAGGATGGTGTGATTGATGACGAATCGCTTGTAAAAACGCGGACAAATATTTGCTCGAGTTACGCTTCTGGTATAACTTCCTATTCTGTGGCCGAGTTGACCAGCTTCCATACACTCAGGCAATTAATTACCCACTCCAGAACATCTTATGTAAACACAGCTGAAAATTCTCGGTAAAAACAAGTTGGCTTGGAGATTTATGTTGGCTTGCTTTCATATAAACAGCCCATCTTCTTGGCCCCATTAGGGACTAGAGCATTAATGTACAACATTTTATATTAATAATTTGCAAGATATTATTGAATTACCCGAAGAATTACCTGAAGTTCTGTTTCTAAAGCTAATCGCTTCACAAGCTGTCCATAAACCTGTAATTTATTCTGCAGTGTTCTGTTAAATCTTTCCTGTTTTAAAAATAAGAAACATAATAAGATACACTCACACACAATGAAAGACTGAAAGCTAGCAAGACAATTCAGAAATCAAGTTCAAACATGTAAACAATATCAAAAAAATATATAATTGGACTATTAATAAATTTGTATACACAAATGTTGTTTAAAATCTATAGGTTTCATACTTACGTTTTCTTCTCTTCCTTTTAAAAGCCTTGGTACATTTTTTGAAAACATCGTTTCAATACGCAAACAAGAAGAAAAGAAAATATTTTAATATCGTCGGAAGTCAATGTGTCATAGATATTTGGCATCCATTGGTACAGAAAATATATTTAGCCATTTCTATATTTCTTGCAAATTCGACAATATAGACTTGCATGTTGACGTTTCTAAGTTGCTGAATTCATGTGTAGAAGCCTTCACGACGTTTGCTTGTAAATTAAAAATGAAAATATTAAAATACAGCGAAGCTCAATTTGCACAAGATTTGCTCAAAACACAACAAAGTTGGGAACGTCGTCACGTCATGTGTCTTGAGCTTGGTAACCGCGCCGATGCAGATTATGCAAATTTTCCCCATCCTTTTCTCCCTTCTTTTTCCATCCATCCATCCATCCATCCATCCATTCTTTCTTATTTCTTCCCTCCATTTTCCCGTCATTCCTCTCTTCAAATTCCAAGTGTTATTTTTATATATCAACCATATATCGCAAAGTCAGTAATTTAATAACTTGAGTTGATAAATCAACGACCAACAATATGGACGCTCTTGTTTTATTTTTGGACGGCTATTTGCACACATATCGGAAACAAGGGAATTTGAAATTATTCTTGATTGAGATATTCAATTAAGATTTCGAGGCCTAATAATATGTTTGCATTTGGGGGTTGAAGAGCATGGAGAAAAGAGGGATTTTTAAGACAAATTGTCATAGGAAGACAATGGATTATGAGTTTGCTTGCCAGACAGAGTTTTTGGCCTACTATCTACAGTAAGCTAAAAAGGGAATATGGTCATATAACCATTGACATCGCAGACTTCTAAAATGGGAAAAGCCTACTGCTTTTGGATGTTGTAAATTAAATTTTTGAATGTAGTTTTGAGGGTCATCCAGGGGTTTCTAGGGAACAAGGGGTATTATGCAATGGAAACAAAGTAAAAAATATGTGAGCTTGCGAACAATAAAAATGGTGAAATATTTGTAGGAAACAAGGGGGAAATTTCCATGGGGAGATCCCTCCTGGGAGACGTTCAGTTTTTCTACCATTGATTTGTTTCAGGATTTGTTCCAGGTAATCTATATAGGTCCCCGTCTGTCGTTCCATCGGCATCGTCAATATTTTTGAATTTATGTTTTATAATTTTTCAACGAATTTCATTGGAAAATACTATGCTGAAAACGTGTGTGCATTCTGAGGCAAATCAAAAAAGAGATGTCACTAACAACGGAAACAGAAAACGATAAAAAGCGAAGTCGGAGATTTGTAGACAAGATATCCAAAATGAACATTGTTTCTTGCCTGATTTGGAGACAAAGTACCTGCATATCTCGCTGCTTGCCTGTACAGGCTTTTAGCAAAAACAATGTGTACAAAATCAGCAATGTTTGTTTTTAAATAAATGCTAATGAATGGAAATTTTGTATATGATTTGTCTATGATAAATTATTACCTTATACTTTTGAGAAAGTCGTGCAAGGCAAGTCAAGATGAGAATATAGGATATTGTTAGCATATTATAATTATTTTAAAACACATCATCAGAGCTCATAGAATAAAATGTCTACCAATAAACGTGGTGTTTCCTCACCACGAAAAACCTCACAAAAGCACTACCGCTATGTAGCTGCCATTAGAATAACTATTTCGAAACACGACCACGCACATGGGGATATATTGAATGAATCAATCTGCATGGGCATTGAACTTTTTTTCACATATACTTATCAAAGATTCAAATATTTCTAAAAATTAGTAAAAAGTTCTAGAATGTAGATGACATGAGGATAATAGATAGACATATGTGATACCATAAATTCGACCATAAGTTTTTTTCTCTATTAATTAGCTGACAAATTATAGCTGACAATATTTTTTTGCAAATTAGCTCTCAGGGAGATTGCATTTATTTATCATGTAAAAAATGAACACAGACATGTTAGGGGTATCAGACATATGCCCTCGAAGACCTAAATGATTTGAGAATGAATTTGATATATATGAAAAAGGTTTACAAAGTCACATACTTTGACCTATAAGCATGTTTTGATCATAAACACATCACCAGTGTTTTGGTAAAAATACTTCATTCTGCATATAAACTGAATACATGCAAGTGAAAGCAGCCTCTACAATGCAAGCTCTTAAAAAGCCAGTGGCAGACAGTAATGATAGCTGAATAACTGTGTTTTACAAACGGCTGGAACAACAATTTTTCAACCATGAAATTTTTCAACAAGTTGTTTAATTAATTAAATAACTTATCTTTGTTTTTGCTAAAAAAAATCTAATTTTTTAACTTCGTTATGGATCCTTGGAGTGTTTTCCGTACGAACTTTTTTGGATTTCCTGTTTTTAACCTTATCAGACAGCACTTTATGCAGCTCGCTTACGGCTATTGAATATTTGAATTAATGAAATTATCAAATTATTTTCTAACGCACCAACATGGCTGAATTTAGAAATGCTATTAATGTACCAGGAAACGAATGCAGTACCAGTAAATATAGAACACCAATATTAAAATATCACACAAGGATATCTCAAATATGATTAATGTAAATTTATATACGTAGATATGACGGTAACAGACCGGGGCTATCGCTTGAAACATTCCCAAAAACTTCATGCGTTATAGTATGAAAACTAACGATACAACTATCACCACTTAAGACCACACTGTTGCCGTCCTTTTACACGTACTTGAGCCACTTAAGTTAAACATATCTTGGAAAGTTGTTTATATCATAAAAATTGTCATCATATCATAAAAATTAGATTAAAGAGCAAGTACTTCATACATAGTTGGCCTATTTTCAAATATCTATTCTGAGACTCTTGCACCCAGAAGGCATTTTTCGTCAAAACTCCTTAATTACCATTTCCGTGACTTTTATATTTTTATATTTTTATAACATTAAGTAACTGCGTTTTACGAAAACAAACTCTCAACTATTTGGCTATGGATCCGAAGAAAACAAACAGGGTAGCATTTACTGTTTTTCGGTACATAGTCTATGGTGGCCGATCGCTATCATTCATATTTTTGTTAATAATAAAAACAAAATTTCCACGGCTCATGTGGAAGTCATGTGGTGTGTTTTATGTGAATTCACTGACTATTGCTATACTTGTTGTAAGAAAGAGTAACTTTTAAGAGTCAAATAAAGCTTTGTTAAGCCTGGCATGGTCGTAATGATCGTAAAGATTGAGTCACGATCTTTCTCATCAGCCGAAATACAAGAGAATGGGAGTATGATTTATATGCAGACAATAGGGCCATTTATACGGAACAAAATAAGACGCGACTTACATAAGACGCGACTTAAGTAAGACGCGAGTTTGTCGTATAAAAGGTACAAAATTCTTATGTAAGACGCGTCTTGGATAAGACGCGTCTTACATAAGAACAGGTCCTTTAGCTGTTCTTATTTAAGTCGCGTCTTAAATAAGAAATTTTGGACAAAAAGTCTAACTACACATGCCAGAAACTTGAAACAACGTAAAATTTAATGCCTTGCATATTAAAACAAAAACAACCAAAACAACATTATAGCTATAGCAAATAAATAAGACCAAAGCCGTAGAAAACCATTTATGCGATAACTCCACTTATTTAAGCCGCGTCTTATGTAAGTCGCGACTTATTTTGTCACGTATAAATGGCCCTAATGTAGTTTACATGCAGGTATAAACTATTATAAACTGGCCGTTGAGAAAGATCTTGACTGTATTGTTACGACCATGCATTACGACCATATGGAAACCATGCAGGTTTATTTAATGCTGCTTTAGCTCCTGAAGTCGTAAGGGCATTATTTTATCAGACTATATTGCTACTCGAGCGTTGTTTTTTTGGATTTTTTTTACGGAAAGATATCGATTAGCCCTTTCAAGAGGCAACTAAAGTGCAGTGACGTATGCTTTGGCTCGCATACAAAAATGTAGATAACTTTGTTTTCTACCATAGCCGGTTGCCAAACAGGCCCAAACTCTCTGGCAGATGTTTCGTGTGTATACCATGGCCATTCAGTGTTAATTGAAAACACATGGACACTTCCAGGAAACGATCCTTGATTACACTAGCCTGCATGGCAGGCGGTACTTAGTTCCTTTGCCTCCCTACTTTTCGCTGCCTGTAGAAATACCGCCTGCCGCGCAGGCTATGATTACACCTGTTGTGTGTTCTGAGTTAAAAAGAACGCTTATAATACAGATATTAGAAAGGCTCGTTTACACTTACAATTTTTGCTGCGTTTCCAGTGTGATTTCCTTCTTCTGATGGATGTGAACGAGTAGATGCGCTATGAATGTTCGGAGTACATGTACCCTCATCTAAACATTCATACTCGACCACTCGTTCACATCCATCAGAAGAAGAAATCGCATCCAAAATCACAGCAGAAATTGACCATTTGCGTAATAGACTAAATTTTGATCTAGACAAAAATTTCATCACAGCTTGAAAGAGCATCACAAAATTAGTAATATTCCAAAGTTTCGTTGCGAAATGTTGTAAAATGCGGATAATATAGCCTTGCGAAGTTTGCCGTTTTTCAGTCATTTTGTATTACAAACGGGAAATTGAC
>CACRXK020002945.1:0-39307 GCA_902702795.2 Paramuricea clavata | reverse complement strand
TTAATATAACTTGATATTTTTAAGAAAAAAAATTGCAATAAAACCTCCCAAAACAAAACGCCTCTGCGGAGGAGAGTGCTAGGAAATAGTCGCGAGGCTTGGAAAGGCTAGCATTTTATCGGATTGTTTGCATGAAACTTATCGCTATTATGAAATACTCTGTGAAGTACAATATGAATTTCACACAAGATGGCTGTGGAGGAGGCTATGGAAGTTCATAATCTCATTATCAAGTAAATCAACTACAATTCTGACAGCAATCATGAGCAATTCTGCTTCGCACTTCGGGGGCAGAAATGGCTTTACTGGGAGGGGGGAATTCTTTCCCTGGGGGTGGCAATTGCCCCCCCCCCAGATATATAGTTAAAAAAGGCACTGGATTGTTACGGATACAACTACCTGATCATGAAAAATACAAGGAAAACTTCGACGTTTTGAGCGAAGGCCTTGAAGTTACAGTAATTTCACTCTGCAGCGTCCAACTCTCTCTTGTTATGATATACGCGTTTTTTATTCCCATTTTTGTTTCTATCATTTCCAGCAGTCTTTCCAGTCCTTCCAGTTTCCCAGTCTAAAAATAGGCAGATCCCAGTTCCCATTTCAGGCCCTTCAGTCTAAACTGTGAAGGCCCATTTCTACTCAAGAAAATGTTATGCGGAAAGAAAAATTTGTAAAATGTGATTGGATATATACAAATTTTCCGCCGAAAAATTTTTTAAGTTGAAAATGTTCAACTTTTAACCATTAATGATATTTTCGGAAAATTTTCTGTCCGTGGAAAATTCTCTCGAGTGAAACAATAAACAGAGCAGACAGATTTTGGACAAACACACATACACACCGGGCAGTATAAGACTGTCAGGCTACGGGCGAAGTCGAATCAATTATACTTTTGACATCACCCGAAACAGACTAAAATGGTCTTGTTTTCGGGTTGAAAATTGATCAGTTTAGTTCGCTCTAATTCCACTTGACCTACGGATAGAACTCTTTTCACTAAACTATTGATTAATTAACATGATTTTTGACCACAAATTGTCGGAATTTTCAGTTATCTGTTTTGAATTTGAACTCCAGCCTTAGCTATATTTTTATTTAGCAGCAATTAAGAGCAATCATATGAAAACTACTGGATAACCAGTAATAATGTGATCTAATCTAATCTATGTTAAGAGTTAAAATCCATACTGAGATATACTGATTACTGACGTTACTGAGGCTATATATTTTTTAAACATAATATGATCACGACATTACAGATTCAGGCGGTCCTGAAGAGGAGTGGTGAGTTTCAGATTACTTGTCAGTTGTGTTGTAACCATTTTCTTATGTATTTAAAATCTCTGAACATTGGGGACTCTAAACACGGCAGAAGACAGGACCGTAGCTAGACGCGATAATTGGGGGGGGGGGTGTATATTCATATATTCATGTTCACATACCGTAAAAACAGTCGCTTTCAAAAGAAATCCGTCGGGCAGAACACGAATATATGAATATGCACCCCCAAATGATCGATCTAGCTACGGCCCGGACGGCAGGAATAATACAGTGTCTCATCGTGCTAATAGTTACCTATATTTTACAGATTGTATACAACAGATCGAAATTGTGGCCAACATGCAATGGCTACATGCATGTTAACTTAAATAATTCATCAATACTATAGTTCAGTGAAAAGAATTCTATTCGTAAGTCAAGTGGAATCAGAGCGAAGTAAGCTACTCATTGGCAACCCAAATACGTTTCGTCTGTTCGGTGATGTCAATATACACTTTCAGAGATATTAGGAATCAAAGAATATTTGTGAGACACCATTTGATATGAAACAACGACGAGCAGATGATTACTGTGAAAGACTGTCCTTGGCTATTGCTAATGAGGTTACTTATTGCCCTATTATCTTACTAATCCTCCGGCTATCCGTTTCTTTATCATTCAAATCCTCTTTTGCATATCATTACATATTTAAATGACGAACATTACTGTTTCCATGCTATATTGTTTGTTAATGTCTTTTGCGTGATTTATTTGGACTGTATCGGAAAGGCACTCAAAATATACAAAGATCCAGTGATATTCAGTCAGATTCGGTTCTTCAAGACAAGGTGGTGGCGTACGTGTGATAGAACTAGAACTTGGTCGTACTACCCTATAGCGAACGTATTTTGGAGATCAATGTTGTTCAAAGATTAATCAATGGCATCAGAAAACCAGGCATCTCAGTCAAAACCACGTTCAATGTTGCCTCGTACACTGGTAGTTGTCCTGAATCCTATATCCGATGTTCCGACAACGAAACTACGTCGTTTTAGTAGTAGGAGATTTGAGAAAGTGTTTGAAAACTTCAGGCAATGCAATAAACAAAGTATTAGTGTACAATTACAAGATGCTGTTGATGATATACAGTTTGTTGGATGGATTTCGCCATTTACTTTGTTGATTCATGGTTCAACGGAAGATATGGACGCGATAGAAAATGCTTGGGTAGGGAGGATGTTGAAACCTCCGTCTGGGTTTCTTATCAAAGAATTTGGTAAGTTAGGAGGATATTTATTTCATTTTCAAAAATATGAAGATATGTGTATATATAATAAATAGAACTGTTTGGCTAATCCTTGTATAAATTTCGGAGAGACATGCAGTAAACACCGACAAGAGGGATCAAAATGGCTGGATCAACGTAAAGGATTAATATAAATACTCTGATGCATGACGTCCTGCTGCGTATACAATTGAGTTACCGGGCTTCGAGGTGCAGTTACCTGTCAACGCACGCTTTCATCTTTCCATCGATTTAACTTTGTATAGATGTTTGCAAGGCTGTCAAAAATTGATCTGCACATACTTTCTGTTTGTAGAACACACAAAGTCAGTCAACATGCTATTTTCTACAAATAGAAAATAAATATAGTCAAAATAGACGCAGAATACGTCTTTTCGGGGTTCGCGACACAATCTTAGGAAGCGCATGGGCAAGCACAATAGACTAACAATACCATTACCCTGGGGACAACTATTCCCATTGGGACGAGGTAGTATTTTTACCAATGTGCTTGTGCCACTGAGGTGCAACATGGTGTAACTCTTAAAAGGCGCATTAAAAAAAGTTGAAATTTTCACCGCAGATTTACCGGTTTAATCGAAACATCGACTTCGCCAAATCTTGGGAGAGGTACGACGCCGAATATTTTTTCATCCATTTTGCAAATGATTTAATGTTTTCACCTCTTCAGTTTCAAGTAGCCGACAAACGTCCAAGCGACATATGAAACAATTCTGAAGTACTTTTTTATTTTTTGGCATGGAAACATAACATAGGAAGATTGGACTAAAAATATTCCTGGCACCATTTGCTTCCCCGCGATGCTATACAACCTCTTATTATACTAATTATAGCATGTAATTATAAACCGGCATCCCAAAGCAGCGGTCAAACGAGAATGGGAGCGAAAATTTACACGAGAGTTAAGAGTTTTCTCAACTCTCATGCCCTGCGGGTCAAACGAGTATACAAGAGTCGCATGAGAGCTGACTGGATACTCGACGAAAACTCTCATCAACTGACGCCGTCAAAATTTGAACCAGCTCAAAGTTAATGAGAGTGCACGAGAATCGATAAGACGCGAGCGAGAGTTGCAAGTCTCAGTCTCTCATCAACTCTTATCAGATAAGACTTGATGAGAGACTGAGATAATCAACTCGGCCATCTTCGTTTCACCGGAGCTCTAATTTAATTTCTACTACGTCACCTCGCTGCATGTGCATTACAGAATAAATTACATCTTTTATGTGATAGGTACAGTGATTGCACAATCGCTGTTTCGAACTTTCATGTGCTCAGAGATATTCGCTTCCTTAATAGATTAATAAGCATCATTATTCATTAACAAGCCATTAGGTACATTTTTACTTTTACTACCTCCGTTGACGTCAAAGCTTGTGGGCGATCTGTAAGGCAGAACTATAAGCACAGTTTAATTTAAAGAGATAAACTTGCGATACTTAATTTAAACTTGCCTTTCACCTCTAAGGTCGCAGGTTCAAGTCTTAGTGAGTTTCTGGACGAGACTCGAACCCAGTCCTCATGTGAAAAGAGTAAAAGTCAACGCTCTGCCGAAAGTCGTTGGGTTTTCTCCGGGTACTCCAGTGGAATTCCTCCCACAGAGAAAGTTGACAGGGTGGGTTAGGTAAAAGGGCCCACAGTGAGTCATTGGCATATGCTGTTGTGATGACTCTGCCCTAGTTGGCAAAGCTAAATAAATAAATAAAGATTTTAGCCAGTTTCACTGCAGATGATACCTCGCTATGTTAAGGTTATGTTAAACCAAAGGCCCTAACCCATTTTTAAACAGCGAGGCATAAATCTATAACCTTAATATTAATTAGACTACAGTCTCCGACAAAATATTTTTAATTAAAGCCGGGATTTGTAGCTGGAAATTTCGAGTGGAATTTTTATACATTTATTAGACCTACCCAGGAGCAGTTGCGAAAAATGCAACTAGTATCAGCCCTCTGGCAGGAATCGAACCTGCGGGCCTGCGATTCCGGTGCAGCGGTCTAACCAGCTGAGCTACAGAGAGACAGTTGTCGAGCTCTAACCAGAAGTTCATGTTATTAAGGTGATGCCAGTGTACGATGTATGAGTATATATCAGGATTTGGGCATCTCAATCGATATAATATGCGACACCTCAGGATTTCGTTTGCCTGATCCTATTCAATGCCTTGGTATAACTCAATATATATGATATTTTGGTTAATATAAATCATTTTCACTATCGGTCCACCTGATGATGTATCCTTTTAACCAACATTGAGTAAGGGGAACAGGGCTAACAACATATGTGTACATGTCACTCACAACAGCTTTTGTCTTGAGAACAGCTAGAGACTGAAAATTGCTACTCGCCGCCGAATCACACTATGTACAGGGGCGTAATTTGGGTCTATACATTAGGGGTTATGTTTTGCTCGATGTAAGAGGGTGTGGTCAGAAAATAGCGTAAAGATGCAGGGAGAAATTCAAGAGGTAGCGTCGGATGCACCATCCTCGTCGGATGCACCATCCTCGTCCTCAGGCCTGCGCGCTAGGCCTTTCCCGATTGCGCTGGTAAAATCCTAAAAAAGTGCTGGCAAAAATGGCTAAAAAGTGCTCAAAAAGTGCTCAAAATCTCAAAATAGTGCTCAAAAAGTGCTAAAATTGTGAACAGTTACCTCTAAGATTTTCGTAAATTTTTTAAAATCAGCATTTTTTAAAATCTGTTTCCACGTCCTTCTCCATATATGGAACAAACTTCCGTATATGGAGTTGTTTACGACAAAAAAAAAGAGAACTCGAAAAAGTCAGCGTTCTAATTTTTTAACTGTAATGTCATATGCAGCTGTACGGCTTTTCTTTTGGAGTTATACCTAAATTATATATAAAATAATAGTATAATACCCGTCAATTTTTAAACCTTACTCCGAACTGTATGTTTAGTTAATCGAAGTACGAATCGAATTCTATAATCGCTAACTTTTTGTTGCTCAAAATTCGCTCGAAATGTGAAATATTGCTCAAATGTTGCCCAAAGTGCGAAAAAGTGCTCAACGTTGCTCAACATGCAAAATGGTGCTCCAAACAAAAAAAAGTGCTCAAAAAGTGCTCAGCGCAATCGGGAAAGGCCTACTGCGCGCGGGCCTGGGGACGATGATGCGCCGACACACCTATCGAGTGCTAAAGGCGCGAGAGCCCTAGAGAGCCCTATGCTTTCTCAGAAAATGTTGAAAATGTTTGTAAATTTGCCATTTGCAAACAAAATTGCCGTTTTCAAACATTAGGTGCTGTCACGCCCCTTAAGCCCGGCCCCTCAGGATTTACGCTCCTAATTATGTACGTAGCATTAATATACAATTTTTTAGAAAGTGAGTAATGGAAATGAAAAACCATTCATGTATATTACATGTTATCATTTTATAGGAGAAATCTCCCAGTTGGAGATGAAGCAAATATCACAGTCACAGTTTATATCTATTTCCGACACATTGTGTGAGATAGTGAAGGGATTGAACGAAAGTCAAATTGCGGCTACATTTGAAAGTGTTGTAAGTAGACTCTGCAGTAGTTTTGACAGTGTTGTTATACCACCAATGGCAGCCATTAAAAATTGTTTAGATCTTCTCATTGGAGAACAAAGACTTGACTTTATTAATGGTGCATATTATTTCAAGAGTACAGTAGCTTCAAAACCACGAGAAAAGTTAACCACGTCCCCTCACATACTGAAAACGGAAATACAAGGACCCAGCCGGCATGTTCTGTTGTCTAAAAAGGCCGTAACGGAAGTTAAAAGTTATATGAAAAGAGGAAAATTGAATGGATATGAGCGTTTGGAATCTGAGAAAGTAAAGGAGAGAACAAAAATAGCCAAGTTGGACAATACAGGAAATTATGAAGCAGAACGTCAGAAAGGACACGAGTTGAATAAAAATGAGCAAAGTCTTGAAACGAAAACCAACAGAAAAGGTAAAAAGAATAACGTGGTAAAATCAAGTAGTTTAAAAGTCCGCAAGCCAAATCACTGTATTCCTCGTAGGCAATTTCCATATGAGGAATTACATTCACATGCGAAACAAAAAGAACTTGAAGATAAAAAGCAAACTAATAAACGTAATTTTTTTCTTGGGAAACTTTCACGACTTTTCAAAATGGAGGATAATAATTTGGCGAGCAATGATGAAAACGACAACGATTCAGACCACGGATGGGAGAAGATTGTGACTGACGCACAAGTGAAATTGCTTTCAAACCAAGTGGAAACGCAGCAAAAACGTGTACTGGATCAGAGCTGGGAGAAACATAATGGAAGGAAGAAACCCAAGAGAATCAAGGAAAGAAATGTTGTTAGCACTAAACAAATTGACACGACAAGACATGGAGGAAATTTGTCAAGGAACAAGAATGTTCAACGTCGTAGAACAGTGTATAATCAACAATGTCCATCACGGGCGAGTAGTACCAACGCAAGCTCACATTCAAGATCTTCTGATCGGGGAAACACAAGAAATAAAAGCATAGAACAAAAAACAGAATGGAAATCTTCTCTGACGAGAGAACGGGAAGATTCAGCTAAACAATATTCCTTATCTTCTGATTCCGAGTCAAGTTGTTCTAATCTGAACAATTCAGATAATTCATTAAGCTCAGAGAGCAGTGTTGAATTAGCCAGGAAATCATTTCATTATTCCGAAGAAGATACAACCAATGTTGAATCGTGGCAAGCAAGCCGGGAAGATGGTGCTTCCAATTTTTGTTCAACTCAAGCAATCTGCGGTGACCTGGAACTCAGTACTCTCTCATTAAATCCAACCAGGAAAATAGCATCATCATCGTCATCATCAGACACGTCAAGTATAGAGCATGTTGAAAAACATTCAATTATTCCTGGGGTGAACTACAATGGAGTTTTAGATCAGCAAAATAACTTACGCAGTCGTAATCTTGTCCAACTAATTGGAATTTTGTAAAGATTTTCCGTTTCAATGAATGTGTAATAACGTACTTAACTGCGGTTTCCTATCTTATGTATAGGATAAACACCGAGGAGGGATTTATGTCAGATAATGACCCGAGGGCGCGCAGCGTCCGGACTCCCAGGGCATATTATCTGACATTAAATACTCATTAAAAATGCATAAACCTTGTGGCAAATCATGTCAGCCATAATATGTCACGTGGAGTGACTTTATATCTGATAAAACTCATCTTCATTAGTATTCTTTACATAATTGTTCATCCTAATTAGTATGATTATATAATTGTTCATCCTAATTAGTATATTTTTGTAGTCGTATTTTAAGCTATTCAAAATACTCGAACTCGCGTTTTATCATATCTAAAACGCTCGGCTGCGCCTCGCGTTTTAAATATGATAAAACACTCCTTCTCGTGTTTTAAATACTACTAAATCCAGACTTTCGAGGTGTTTATCATATTTAATTCATTGTTGAGGAGGTTTTCCAACAAAGTTTTGTCTGCTTCGAACGACAATTTTACCTTCATCTTTTCAGCTAATTAATATTCAAGGTGATCATTAAAAATAATCGCTAGTACTCGGTACATCAAAGAAAACAGACTCAATCATGAATTGATTGGATAGAAAGTCATGAGGGCGGTCTGTATTCGTCACATGTGCATCCACTCCTGCCGTCAGGCATGGATGTGAACGAGTTATGAATGTTCAGATGAGGGTATTCATACTGGGAACAGTAATAACTCACATGAAGAAAGAATAAACGGGCCGCCTTTTGCATGATAGCTAGCGTGACAGACTCTTTGATTATATTCTCGTATTATATAGAGGATATTTCACGGTGGCACGGAAATATGACTTTTATTTTCGAGTGGTGAAAGTTATTATATGGATAAAAGTTGAAGCAAAAACAACAAAACTTTGTGACTTTATTAGTTTATTCAAGTTTTGTTTTTTGTTTTGTAGCTCACCGCGAGCTGTGCCGCGAGGCTCACCGTACGGCAACAATGTTTATGTCTCTCCGCTTGCTAATCGAGGCTAAATAGTCGCTGAAGATCGCCAAATAGGACTAATTAGTCTTCCTTTTTGTGTTTTCATTTTCTTCAGAAAACCTTGCCATTTCAGCGTCGAAAACATCAACAAAATGTCGAGAAGTTGTCATATTGTATATTCAAAACAGAAACGGCAAAATGGCGGGAATTAGCGTGGGTCCCGCGCGAGACGTTCCCGCGTAAGATATGATTTCATATTTCACTATAGTGAAATACGGAAAATATCAGTGGCGTATTTTACGGTATTTTACTCACATCCATATAATAAATTCGAGTATTACACCCCTCACACACACACACACACAAAAAACTACCATAAGATTATATATGTATAGAAAATCAAAAGACATGTGTTTTGTATGAAGAGCAGGGTATGGGGTAATAGAGAGGGGGCTTAATAAGTTTCTCAATCTAAACGACTGCGGTAAATATTCATTGGCGATCAGCGAACTCAAGCAGCTAGGACTCATTCAAAAGTAAATTAAATGATTATGGAAAAGCCTATTTTATAGATCAGCGCTATTTGAGGCGAACAAAAAATATACACAATTGATTTTTGTTATATTCGGTATAATATATATTTAATTCTACAACTACAAATTTTTTGTTTATTTCCTTTTTTCATTTTTTTGTGACGAAGTAGCTGATTACATTTGGAAATTCTCAGCATGGGATGTTTCAGTCAGGTATGGTCAGGCTGCTAACGGAAAACGTACGATAAAACAAGACTTAAATTGCAGTAAGTGGTAAAAACATCAAGTTATGAAATTTTCATTATGTACATTTTGCTAACTTCGAAAAATCATGCTCGACATTAGTTTCAATTGTTTCAAGCTTTTCAATTTATATTTTGTGGTATATGCTTTAACAGTTTGCCCTTATTACTTTGAAGCTGCTGGAATTCCCTAACAAATGAAATCAGCTCCTTATTTTTTTCATTATTATTATTATTATTATAATTGAATTTGTCACGACATATCTACATGCTATTATTATTTATTCAAAAGATTTGTGGTTTCTGAGTGGCTGGCAAATGTGAAATCGTCATAGCTCATTAGCTGACCAAATATGGAGTTTTGATATAATATTCACCTGAGTGACGTCATAACGTTGAAGCCACGAAAGGTTTTGAAATATCTTAACGAACTTATGAAAAAAAGGAAAGATTTTTTGCAAATGAGAAAAAGAACTGGTCATTATTTCGACGAATTGAACCCACAGGTCCGGATGTCTTTTTCATCTTTTAAATAAATAACAAAACAATTATTGAGTTCAGTTTTTGCAAGATATGAAGAATTAACACAAGGTTCAGGCTTAATAATTCTTCATATCGTGTTCCACCTCATTAATAATTATTAATTCTCTACTGTCGGATAATATATAATTTTAGTATTTTTGCACAAGTGAACATAACAAATCCTACAAGTTGACTGGTCAAATTTGACGTATTAATCCGTTATATTCACCTACAGTAGGTGAATATAACAAAATCGAAATTTTCAAAATGGCGGCTAGCCGTTTTGTTGAAGTTAGTGATAAAGAAATAAGCGAAATTAAAATGAATTCAGACCAGAAAAACACAACAATATCTTGTGCAAAAATACTAAAACAATTATTCGCCTCAGGCTCGGTGATTATCGGAGAATATTCACCTCGACTTCGTCTCGGCGAATATTCCCCGATAATCACCTCGCCTTCGGCGAATAAATGTTGCACTGCAAAACATTTTCAATTGACACAAAATCTTGAGTAAAATAATGCACCCAGAGTGACTCAAACGTTTGAGTAAAATTACCCAGATGAGTACATTTACTCATCTTTTCTTAGTTAAGATTTACTTTACTAAAAACCGAGTAAATTTACTCAGTCTGATAAATTTGAGAAATTTTACTCAATTTTTTTAGTCACTCTGGCTGCATTATTTTAATTCATTAAAGCAGTGTGAAGACAACATATAGCTCTAAAAAATCTAACACTACACCATCCCCAGTTTACTGTTTAGCTAAAATGTTGAAATATTGAAGTTCCAAAAGTTTCTTTCGAAAAAGTTAAGCTTTCTTTTCGGGATGTTGTATGACATCAAGAACCTGATTTATATCGTAATCTTTAGCTTTCAATAATTGAGTGAGCCATCCACCTTCATCATTGAAGCCCATTGCTTTCATCTGAGTAAGAGCACTTGCTAATCGATCCTCAGGCTCAGAAATCTTGCCATCTTCAGTTGTTTCATCAACAACTATATAAGTATGGTCACCATCATGAGATGAACCACTGCAGGCATCGTCCTGAAAATAAATATATCATCAATATCAGTCACCTTCCTAATCTATTGTACAGTACCTATCACATATTATGTTTGGCAGGTGAATAGACCATTTGCAAAATCACTGGAGTGCAAGGCACAAAATAATGGCTGATCAACGATCTATGATTGGCAGGAAATTGCTTTTGATTGGCAGAGAAGCAAGGTTTGCTGATCATCTTGATCAGCAAAAACCATTGTCTCAAAAAACATGGTTAATGTTGTTAACGAACACCATGTGATACTACGGCATTATCACAGAACATATAAACAGAACCTACTGTATATCCTATACTGATCGGCCAGATTTTCATTTGATCAGCAGAAAATTATGACTGCTGATCACCATGATCGGGAACGTTGGAAATGTTATTTCGAGCCGTGGGACTGGGAGTGTAGCATTATATACATGCATGGCCCCAATTTTGTTCGTGTTTAAAACAGACAGTGCCTTCAAATATTATGCAAGATGGAAATCATGGAATACAATTCAAAAGAAAGCAAAGGATGAAGTCAAGGCCATATGTGTTATATACTGTAGCATGACAATGGTACACTCCACTGAATCTGCAAATGGTCTATGGCATGCTTTGCAATGGATTAGCTTACTAATAAATAACAAAAAAACGCTATATTTACCATGGGTTCACCATTGTCTTTGTCATTTTTTGGTGTTTCATCTTTTCCTGAATCTGGCGATTTTCCACCTTCATGTTGTCCACAACCACCTGAAATAATAAGATAAAAATATACATAACTGTCAAGATTACCTTAAGTTTGCACAAGATGCATTATTTTTCCTGAAGCCAAAATAATTTACTTAATTAATTATGGTATTTAGGAGTGCAAAGTGCTCATTGAGCGTCAGTGCTCATCTCTTGGTGAGTAAAATCATCCGGCATTAGAGCGGTTAGACAGAGGTTAAATTATAAAGTAGGGTGCTTTGGGATGCATAAAATACATAATCAAATGATTTGCAAGGTTCTTAAAATTTGCCCAAGTTTTCCAGAGCAAGTTTTTTATACAGTATACAAATAATGAATGTTTATTCGTGCAATGGTAAGAATATTTTGATGAGGTCAAAGATGGAAATGTTCTAATGGAACATTCCATGAAAATATTCTTACCATTGCACAAACTGCAATCACAGTACAAGAAGCATTTTGACGGATGTGATTTATCGAAAACACAAAGAGTGCAAAGGAATAAAACGTATAGCACAATTGCACTCGCAAAGAGTGCAATGGAACGTATTCCATTGCACCCTTGGGAAATGGAATTTTCTATTCAATATCATGTGACCATAAACAGCCAATTAAACGATCAGAATTCAATAAGGTATTATATAATACATTCTATATGTTCCAATACAGATATGCAATAACCCTTTAGCCAATAGTGACAATTAACCGCATTGAACTGCATTATTATGAACAATTAACTGCATTGAAAATATATCATGATGAATCAGTAGCTGAACTAACCTGGATTGTTTCCAACATATGTATGCACATCCACACCAAATGGCCCCAAGAAGGAGTTGAGTGCTTCACCAAACTGATGGAAGAATGCACCTTCTCCAGGGCTATCTGATTGAGATTGGCTGGATGGTTCAGGACCAGTATTTCCTGGGAACCTTGGACAACCCCCTCCGCCACGACCTCCATGGAATGGACCACCACGATGACGAAAACCACGTCTTGGATCATGCCAACCTCCTCTTGGACCCATGCCCCTACCATGCATCCAGGGCATGAACCATGGTGGACATGGTGGGGTGAAGGAGGGTGGATCAGGATTGCGGATTCTGAGCAAGTGATGATGTGCATGAAGACCTTTACCTTCACAAGTACTGCACAGGTCATAATCAGGACAGACTGAACATTTGAATCTTGATCCAACAACTTTCCCCTCACATCCATCACATGAAACAAGACGATGAACTTGACCTTCACTACTCACATTTGGCTCTTTCTTTGACACTACTGCATTAAAATAAGAAACATGCAATCATGGTACCGGTAATTATTTTGCTATTTTAAGAATGTCTAGTACAGTATCAGTTGGATTCAATGACATAATTTCTAAATCTATTAGTAGAATAGGATTAGCGAGGTAGCCAAGGTTCAATAAAAAGTTGTTTGTGTCTTAATGAGTATCTAGCATTAACGTTAAAAGTTGGTAAAAGATTGTACAATTTGTGGTTCGGATTGTTCAGAATAATTTCAGACAGAAATTGTGAAATCACCAATTTGGAAATGGCAACATGTAGAGAATTGTTGTAAAATTAGCTATTACAGTGAAAATACAAAAAGTGTCTCACTTCCGCTTCTGTAGTTTGTTGTGATTTACTGTAATTTGTTCTGTTTTTCTGTAGCGATTACCGATTTATCTGCAAATACTGCGATAAAATTTTAATTTCGTTCCTTTTATGCAATGAAACTAACGAAAAATGTATTATTTCCCTTTGCTACAAATTATCATATTTAAAAATAGAAAAAACTAAGTTTTATCGCGGTATTTGCCGATAAATCGGTAATCGCTACAGAAAAACAGAACAAATTACAGTAAATCACAACAAACTACAGAAGCGGAATAGTTTGACATTTTAGCAGTCACTGGCGTAGGAATGTCGCAATCCTAAATGTTTTGACATAAAAACAAGACATGTTTTTTTGAGTGAGAGGAAGCTAGATCTGCAGTTTTGGTAATAACTACCATAAGTACGGTAGTTATTTTACTCTTCCACTGTTTATATTGATTTGGTCCTCACTCTTCCCCCCACCCTTCCCCACATTGGTAATTTAAAATGCTGACATCACAAAATTTAGTTTAAATTTCTGTTATTTAATACAGCAGGAATATTAAATGATACTGTAGATTAATTAAGGTAAATTCTAAGTTTTGAAGAATTTGTAAGAAATGTTTTAGGAAACAGACTCAATGCCATAGGCGTACCGGGCGGGGGGGCGGTTTTTTGGGCAGTCGGGCAATATTCAATCAACAGTCGGGCAATTTTGGTTTGCAATAAAAAAACTGGGACAAATTCAGTCAATTTTGTCTAAAACTAAGTCAATTTTTTGACAAATTATGTGATTTTTTGAAAATTTGTGTTATGTTCCAAAAAATTTTGGTTGTCCGGAAAATTTTTTTGACCCCTAAAATGGTACACTGACCAAAATTTTTTTGGCGACGGGGGGGGGCAAAAATAATTTCTCCGGGAAAAAAATTTTGGTGCTAGTCGGGCAGAATCCCGAAAAGTCGGGCGATTTTCTTTCCGCCCCCCTAATTTTTTCCTTCCGGTACGCCCATGCTCAATGTTAAATATAGAGTCATTTCCCTCAAACATTTCTTACAAATCATTCAAAACTTAGACTTTACCCACGCAAAATTCCTACTGTGAATCTGTGATCACAGAAATAACTTTGATAGTGCATGTTAATAAACCAGCTTTTTACAAATCGACTGGATTAGACTATTATAGAGAAAGCTGTATGCAATACCTTTGACATAAACTCTGAAAAATCCTCCTTCATGTTGGGTCAGTGCTTCGATCAGTTCATCATCACTCGAGAAAACAACAAATTCGTTTTCTTCATCTGCAAAATATATACAAGTACAAAAGGTTTACGACATGCAACTTTTTATTCATATATCTGACATTCAAACTAAAATTCAAACACATAAAAAATCTGACCGAAAAAATTGTTTTCCATAACTACGCGACTTACGCTACCTTTCCAAAATAGCTGCAAATCTTCCCTCTTCAACTTAGGATAGACACTTCGAATTTTTTCTACCAAATATTCATAGTTGGTCGAAGCATCTGCATCGATACCGAATCGTCGAATCTCAGGTTCACTGCTTTTAAAGTTCAAGTACGTCTTGACAGTCACAGACATTATCAAACTTTGAAATCTTGCTTACTTTACTCTTCCTTGGATTTAGAGTGAATATAGACGATAACACGGCCACTGCTCTTTAAATAGGCAGCCACAGAAGCTTCTACATTTTCACTTTGTCATGTTTACGATATTTTGCTGTGTCATTTTGCCGTGTCATTCCAATGACTGTGCAAATTTTACTGCGTCATGGTGGACAAAATACTTAGGGAGAGGGGGAAAGTCTTTGTGTCATTTATTATTTTGCTCTTACAAATCGATGTGCTCATATATGTGCATTTATACATGTAAAAGTCCAAAAACATTTTCCTTGCTTGAAATTTCGTTATGCATGTGAACAATTTAGATAACAAGAAAACACAATATTTAGACATTTAGTCGAAATTTTACGATAACCGGTATGTTGCTAAAAATGGAGAACGCACAGGATCATGGGGCATGACTTTGGGGTTTATGACAAAGCATTATGAGGATGACACAGCATTTTGAGAATGACACAGCATTTTGAGATATTTTGGGAATGACACATCATTTTGTCATTAAATCAGACGAAGGGTCTTCGCTGGAAACGTCGACGTTCTTGTTTAATATACGGGTAGTTTGACTCTGCCGTAGTCAGTGGCTCAGGCTCAGATATGTAAAGTGTTTATTTTATATATCCAAAAATGTACAAAATTTACGCTCGAAATTTCCATCAACAAAACCCTTTAACATCTGTTTGTCTTTGTTTGGTATGGAAAACGTTCTGCTCATTCCCATCGTTGATTCTGGTCAGCGCAATGACTGATCATTGATCAATCATCAATCAACATCATCAGTTGCTTCGTAGGCTGTGAGTTGCTTATCCACAATTCACCGCTAATATGAACATGGCCAGCTTTGCCACGAGCCAAGGCGCTGTGTATTTATACCGCGCCCTGGTTTTGCCAAATTACGCGTAAAGCCTAGTTTCCATTTGGTCGTTAGTTGTCGCTGGCACGACAAACGGTGGATGTGAAATAGTCTAATATAATAATAGTTGTTTTGTGGGTTATATGCAAATCAGTCTTATAATGATTGCAGAGTTTTATAAAGTTTTGTTGACACTCTATTACATCAGCCACTTGTCGTGCCAGCGCCAACTAACGACCAAATGGAAACTAGGCTTAAGGACAGTGAAGACGTAATGATCACATTAGCTAGCAGGTTCATTGTTCCTATAATTCAGTATACTCGGATTTGCGCTGCAGACGCAGTACTATATACTCTATAGTTTACATGACTATTTGAAAAAGTGCAGACTCATGACAAGAAATTGCAATTATGAAGATTTCAAAAGCGTGTTCGAGTTTCGACCTACCAACTATATAGAGTTCACTAAGCCACTGAGTTGTTCAGTAATCCAGACAGAATAGCATAAATCAGCGGGAGAAACTTATATCAAGGGAATTGCTCTAAATTGATTAGAGTCAAAACCTCTCCAAATATTAGAGGTGATTTCAAAACTAAAAGATACTAGGATAGAAATATTAGAGCAATAATAGGCGACTGTTTTCTCGGGCTACATCATGACATCATATCCGCAGCCCGTAAATGACGCTGGCTGAGTCATGATCCGCTCAATGCTGATTACAACAGTTCTCAAGAATTGTGGAATTTGGATGATTTTAATTTAAAATTGTATGTGATTGTATAGGTATTTATACAGACTTGATAAGGGGTATGTCATCCGACCTATAGCAAAGTTCCTCGACACTCTTTTATACATAGAGGATATTACACGGCGGCGCGAAGATGACTATTATCTTCTAGTGGTGGAAACGGCAATATTTTACGAACGAGCGCAGCGAGTGGGTAAAATATTGTTTTTAACACGAGAAGATAAAAGTCATATCTTCAAGTCACCGTGTAATGTTCTGTTTATTATATAGTCCCAAGCAAAAAATTGTACAAATATTAAAAGTTACATGATCGATATCTTCACTAGTGAAGATATGGAGAATATCTCACTGACACTGTGTATTTTTCAGTATCTCACTCTCTACTATGTAATAAAATCTATTACAAATGTCTAAGAGTAGTAAAGTTTAATAAGCACAGTGAGGTGTACATATCAGAAATATGACTATTGTTAACTCATGCTATCAACTATAATAACATGTTGTTTTGTGTCACAAATTATTACAACGTGAAGTATATAGGCTATAGCATGGATCGATCGAAACTTCATGACCTGCGATTTTTCATCGCGCACAATTGAAATTTTGCTCATAGTAATATTCGAGGTAATATTTGAACAGTGCATGGAAAAAGATAGACTTTCGCAGTTTCCAAACCATGTCTTAAATATGGCGTGACTATTCCAAGTGTGACAACCTACCCAGACCCTTGTCTGCATTCTTCTAAAGCTGACTCATTCAATCTCTCCTGAAATATTCAAATCATATTCGCGGTTGCTTTAATTTGTTTTCTCTAATATCGAAGACTTGTTTAAGTCGTCGACCTTCTTAAAGTGGTGAAGAATATTTATATTAGTAACATTTTAAAGGATTCTAATAATTTAAAGTTGCGAAGTTATATGAGACAAATGGGCAGGATAAAACACTGTAGGATAGTGTATCCATCATGACCAATCATGCGATGCCAGTGATAACCTCGTTCCCAATTAGCTCTATACGCTCTTGTGCCAATGACATTAAGTTCCTTCTGAGTACTACATCTGGCATTTTATCCATATATCGATAAAAGCATAGTGCCTGTAAGGAGACTTGAAAATGCTTTCTCACGATGACGAATATCCGCCATTTTTGAGTGGCATCTAATTCTCGTTAACCAATGCAGACAATTAAAACAATGTGAAAAGCAACTTTTCAAAATAAATTAACCATTTACAAAGCAAATTTACCACCATTCGTCCAAAAAATTATAAAAAGTCGCTCTTATGTGGACATATCTCGCATGTAGACTTCGGCTGAAAAGCCGCCCAAAAATGGCGGCGTGAGAAATAATTCACAAAACTTCTGGATTTCAAGGAATACCTGCAACATTCGGATTGTTTTTATTATATTTACAAAGACCACTTCTACAATAATAATGGGTTGCAATACTATTAGCAAAACAAGGACAGATACAGTATGATTTAAATAAAATAATTCCCAAGTTGAGATTGTTTGATGTCAACAAGCACGATTTACTCGGCAGTTTCAACTGGTTTTGTTTGTTCAGTGTCCGTAACATCAGGAATAACCTCGTTTTCATTTTGTTCAGGATCTTGTTCAATTTTAATGTCCTCATCACTCCCGTGATAGTCAACGACTTTCTCCAGAGAGAAATTTCTTGGAATTGAAACAGATGCCGCAAAGACATCTTTCCGAGATCGTTTCCAGTGCAATAATTTATCAATATTCTGAGTACTTGTAGTATCCATAGCCTGACTTAGACCAAACATGACTAAGTTGGCAATAACAATTCCATATTCCGTACGAACTAACTCCTTATTTTCTTCCTCCTGCATTTTCTTCGTCAGTTTATAAGCTTTCTCAATGTACATTGCCGATTCTTCATACTTACCCTAAAATTTCAATAAAATGACATAATGAATAATTGGAGCCCAGCATCGGCTATGATAATTGAAGATCTCAGGTGTGCAAAGTGACCTAGGGTGTTGGCTCGAGGCAACAGTTTGATCAGGGCGGCCTGAGTTCGACAAACCGTGCACGTGTCGGAACAATTGTAATCTCTGGGCTATCAGGTTAGCTGCACCGACGACGGAGTGTCACATGTAACAACCAGTACCTTGCACGGGTCATGCGTTGTGGGTCATATTCTTATCGCTTTCATCATTCCTGCCTCCTTGTTTTAGCTCCTAGTTTCAGGTTACTGAACGAATATTATTCAGACTCCTGTATTTTATGTACTTCATTTTAAAGACTAAGTACACCCTCATACGTTACGTTTGTACCAGCTCAAGTACTCGGGAATAATCATTGAAGTACCAGTCAGGTACGACTAAAAATCGAATTATCGCACCCTGGTAAGAGCTTTCGGACACATGGAATTGACTCCAACATTCCTTAGTCTCATCTCATCAGTCCAATCATGTTTAATGCCAACTCATGTCAGACCATGTGGTCAGACTTATAAATATTCCGACTAAATTATGGTTTTTGAATAACTTGGGCTTGGAAACGTCAAATGGAACAAGCTGAAAAAAGGCGGTGCTATTAGTATCATGCAGAGCGTATTTAAATATTGCATGGTTTATCGCATCCTGCTTACAGACCTGAAAATATAGACCACCACGTAATCATTATTAATCTCCAAAAAAGCAAGAAAATCCCGAGAGCGAGGTTGCAAGGGTCTGTAAATTAGCCATTGGTACCTTAATTTCCTTGCCCATTATCCATTAGAATACTCACTATAAAATAATGACAAAACATACCAAGGTATTGAGCATTTCTCCAATGGCTGAACACGCTCTCTGCTGTTCTCTGAAGTCACCAGATTTCTCGGATAGCTCCACAAACGATTCGAGATTTTTCACGGCGGATTCTATGTCCATTTGTCTGAATGAATGAAAATATAGAAAAGCTCAATACACGTATAATTAAATAATTAAACACACGCGGTCAAAGTTCATTTAAGTTTCGTTTTAATGTGTGGTTTACACATCTGCATCCAGGACAGTTTATTTGTAAATGAAAATTTGAACAAAGTTCTTTATATGATAATGCGTTAACACGTTAACACATGAACAACCCGAGGGTACATTCGATCTTTTGGTTAGAATTTTACCCATAACCCAAAATGAGATTGGAAGCAATATTCAAATGTATGAACACTTACTTTTCATAAGATTTAGCCAAAGCTCGGTGCGCTTTTCCCATTCCAGTAACATCTTCGTTTTCTTGACAGACATTTAAATATTCATTGTGATACTGAACAGAAAAATACAAAGAACATTTTAAAAAATGTCCGTGGGATAGTTTAATGAAGACGTGATGGTTTCTGATCATATATTAGAATGATTAAGATTTGACTTCCACTAAACCACTACCTCTCATTGGCTTAGAACACATCTATAAATGGTTAGTCACATACATCCAACGCATCTGATTGGTTAATGGTCTCTTAATGGTAGCAGTATAGTGGAAGTCAAATCTGAACCTTTCTAATTACTGTAAAAGAGTGAAATAAGGAATTACCAGTAACGCGGTTTCTGCATCATCGTTATCCAGGTAAGCACAACCAAGCAAATAACTTGCATCACCTCGCCCTTCAAGATCATCACCTGGAATGTGACATTGCGTTTAAAACAGTGACGTCACAGTCTCGTTTACAGTGAGCTCCATATATATACCTGGAGCGACAACTTGAGTTTAAAAGTGAAGCCATAACTGAGATGGATGTCAGTTTCAGTTTTCTATTGTTTTTGTCTGCGCATTCTGCAACGAGTGTGCCGAATTTTTGTACTTTGACTTCGATTTAAAGAATAATATTGGTTTTATGAACTGGTATATAGCCTATTTAGCGATAGTATGATCCATTAGAAAAAAACTGGAATAACGGGAAAACTGGGAAAAATGGTATTTAAACTGTTTACGACCTTCATAGATATTGGACGTCAATTCTGCCATCTTGGCTTCACTTTTCTCGTAGGCCGAATGACTGAAGTAATATTTCAAATCCGACTATGAGAACTGGACTAGATTTCAAGTCCGCGCAATTTGATCAAGCCCGAGACGAAGCCGCGAGGACTGGATCAAAATGCGAGCACTTGAAATCAAGTTCAGTCCGAATTGGAAGATTTGAAATGACATCTCATGCGAATAAATCACTACTTAATTAGTTTGGATCCGGTCCAAGGACTGAATTAATTTTGATCCAGTCCTAGGACTGGATCAATGTACTTCATCAGGTATCCAGTATTATCATGTGAGCAAAATAAAGCAATATGGCTGGCTAATTTACTCATGAATTATTAATGAGTTTGAGATGTTCTTGCTCTAGATGCACCAGTGAATTTTTCAAAATCTTTGAGTTTACGAGTTTTCAAAGTCAAGAGTTTATGTTGTTCCAAATTGCACGAGAAACCATACTATGATTTATTGATAATGCAGGATAAAATTATGGAGAAGCAAATTTATATAGTGACTTAATTGCATGCATGAAACACATGCAAAATAAATAATTCACTCCATGACATGCACTCATTTGAAAGGCACAACAATTTAATACAAGATTTTAACTGTCAAAAATCAAAATGGCACCGTATTTTGATAAAATTGTATACTGCTCTTAGCCAATCAGAACTGAAAAAAGTGAAGTGCGCGACCGCTGTTCAGGCTCTGCTATAATACGACAGATGTACACCAATATAGAAACCTGAGTCACAAGCATGCAGATTATCTTAGATTTGAAACATACCTTCTTTCGCAACTTTATAAGCTTTCAATAAGTAAGCAATACTTTCTGAAGGGTCTGAGGTTTTCAGCTAAAATTGCGAATACATACACAGGTAAGTATAAGATATGATGATACACATGCAGTACAATAAGAAAGACTTGTCAGCAAGATAACTCTGAACTGCTTGTCCGGGGAATGCCAAAGGTGCGAGTTTAAGACTGTGGACACGGTAACGTTTCCGGGCGTTTCTAAAAAGTCGTTTCCAATCTTGTCAGTTTGACGCTCTGTCGACACAGAAACGTTTTCAGGGAATGCAAATATTTGTCTCGACAAAATTCCATCTCTCGCGGCTTCTTATCACCCTTTATTTCCACCAGATGGAGTCATTACTTGTCAACGAGTTTCTTAAAATGTCCTCTGCTCATTATAAATTAAACAGCTTTATATGTATGTTCAGCATCACCAATATACCATGTCTGTCGCTTCTTCGAAAGCAAACCACAGTTTTAAATCGTTCATAAATCATTATACACTTGAAAGGCTATATATTTTGTTTTATTTGTTGCTAAAGTTTTTAATTTAAGAATTAATGATATAACAATGAAAGATCTAAGCTTCCAGGAAACAAGAATATTTTTTATTTTAAGCCGCTATCTTGGATTTTTAGCGTTTCAACGCGAAAACGCTTGTCCGAAAACGTTTTTTAGCATTGCAAACGTTTTCGTCATAATACGTCGTTTTCGTCCGTTTTCGTGTGGACACGGCTTGAAAACGACACTTTTTGAAAACGTTAGAGCTGAACACGCTCGAAAACGTCAGCGTGTGGCATAGTCTAAATCTCACTCGAGCTAACTGTACTTGTCCTTCAGGCTTCAGCACAGCATGTATAATATTTTATAATTATTTAGAATTTTTAATGAGGTTAAATAGATTTAAGCAAGGTTAACGGCAGAGGTATTATGCATGCATGTTGACTTCCGTTTGGGGGAAGCCCATGACGTCACAGTCGTTAAGGGGTTCGTGGCGCCTTATAACCCTTCGAGGCGCCCTGGTCGGATCAATTGCATGTTCTTGCCTTGCCTTTTTGCAATAAGTTGCGCTTGTTTCCCCATTACCCCTTCCCCCACCCAATTTTTGTTTTGTTAAACTTTGTTAGTTCAACAAGTACAATGTATAGATCACTATAGATTGTATTTTTCCATTGACTTGTCATGCAGTGTGACAGGTGCCGGCGGGATGACTTGGCAGAATTGTCATGGCTATTTCACCGGTTGCTGTTATAATTGTTGCTGCTCTGTTGCTACTGTAATCTGTTGCCATGTCAATACGTCTTGCCAGCAAGACGTTGCAGCCTTCGACCACAAACGGCACCGACCTCCAAACACTAATACTATGCCGTTAATATTCTCTAAAGATGGTTTTGCAATAAACTAGATGCATGAAGTAAATACCTGCATCGCCAGAGTGGTGTAAACATTTTGAAGACTTTCACACGCCATTGAAAAAAGAGTTCTGCCAGTATCTTCCATTTGCCATAAGCGACCATTTGTCAAAGCATAAAAATGTTCAAAGCACTGCATTGCTTCAATGTAATACTCTATTAAAATAGAGAGATAGCATTTTTTTATTTCATCACGAATTTCGATGCTATTTTATTCATTCTTGCAATACTATAATTTCTCGTAAAGACAGTTAAAATTGGGATTACGGTGTGGGAGTAATCTAATAGAACTAATCAGGAACAGAACTGTGAAAAATACAACTTTAGGTTCCCTGGCAGGAATCGAACCAGCGGCCCTGCGATTCCAGTGCAGCGCTCTAACCAACTGAGCTACAGAGGCCATTGTCGAGCTCTAACCAACTGAGCTACAGAGGCCATTGTCGAGCTCTAACCAACTGAGCTACAGAGGCCATTGTCGAGCTCTAACCAACTGAGCTACAGAGGCCATTGTCGAGCTCTAACCAACTGAGCTACAGAGGCCATTGTCGAGCTCTAACCAACTGAGCTACAGAGGCCATTGTCGAGCTCTAACCAACTGAGCTACAGAGGCCATTGTCGAGCTCTAACCAACTGAGCTACAGAGGCCATTGTCGAGCTCTAACCAACTGAGCTACAGAGGCCATTGTCGAGCTCTAACCAACTGAGCTACAGAGGCCATTGTCGAGCTCTAACCAACTGAGCTACAGAGGCCATTGTCGAGCTCTAACCAACTGAGCTACAGAGGCCATTGTCGAGCTCTAACCATAAGTTCATGTACATATACTAGGGTATTGCCACGTGTAGGTTATCCACAGGTTCTATTCCTGCCAGGGACCTAAAGTTGCATTATTCGCTTCTGTTCCTGGTTAGGTCTAATAAATATATATAAATTTACACTCGACAATTTCCATCTACAATACCCTTCAAATAATATTCAATCGAGTGACGCCAACAAAATCTTGGTAGTCAAAAGAAACACTGCATTATCATGGGCAATGTAAATATTTGTACGAGAATTCCTAGCCTCCTAGCTCCGACACAGGTAACCCTTATTGAGATGCCTGGCGGCCATGTATGTTATATTATCAAGGATGTCTAATGTTCAAACCTTGTTTTTCATAGGTCACACCCATGTTGAAGTTCGCCTCAGCTTCTTTTCTTCTGCCATCTCCTAGAACTTTCACACTCGCCTCCAAACACAGTTTGTAAAAATGATTGGAAAAAGAAATATCTCCAGACTGTTCAAAATATGTTGCCAAAGTCAGATAGCAACTGTACACCACGTCCATTTTACCTAGAAATGGTCAGAATAACAACATCGTGTTATATTACAGTACGTTTTACACAGTTCAGCAATGCTGTATAAAACTTACTTATTTTTTGGAAGTATTTACAGTTACATATTAGTCAAAAAGGAACTTTATAATATAGCATTTGTAAATTCTGAACGCTGATTGGCTAAGAGCCGTGTTGATATAACTCAATGTCAACACGGAAAATCTCTTTGTGCTATATTATAAAACAAATATAAAACATTTTTTCCGTATTGATATAGAGTTTTAAAGTTTGTTCGTTCACTGCAACCAGGTGTATCAATCACGTTTCGCTCGCTACTCTGGTTTAAATAAATGATTACAAAGCCCAGTCGAATTGTAATCAAGACCCAACGTTTCGACACTCCAGTCTAGTGTCTTCATCAGGGGTGATCTAAAGATGCAATCGTGGCTTCTTAAATACCCAAGGGATGACGTCAAGTTCAAGTTCAATTTATTTCACACTATTTGGCAAAAATATTACATTGGAAGAGATACTCATGCATACTGTATATATATTTGGTATAAGGACATTAAAAAGTTTTAAATTATGATATTGAAATTGTGCTCGGTGACCAAAGTAGCATAAGCTTTCGAGTTGGCCACCGTCTACTTTTGATTTATTAGGTAAATTTTTGAGCTAATTGCATATATCTCATTACTATTTGGATTTTACAGTCAATAAATTGAACTCTTGGTCGAAAGAAAAGAAAGAAAAGTAGCCGAAAGAAAGTTAGCATAATACACAAAAATAAAGCCATTTTATGATTAACTTAATCATTAATTACCTCGGGTCGGTACGACACCGAGGTCATAAATTCGGCTCCTATTTTTTTTTTCCATTTTGTGTCGAGCCGCGCGCGTAGTCGAAGAGCCTGCGGAGGAGACGACAACTTCCGGTAAATAAGTGTACTTCCGGGAAATTTCAAGCATCGGCCAAAAAAAGCTAAATGTCCATCCATCTCACGTTCTACCGTGAATTGGATGGACGGCTCAATAAAATTTAAATGTTGCAGCAGAACATCGATTTCATTTCTATAGTAACCGCAGAAATGACATCATCGACGAATTGCTAATTTAGTAATGGAAGATGTCGAACAAAGGGCTTTAGCCTCTGTTCCGTTTATCATTTTGGAAACGTTTCGTCGATTATGTCATCTCTGCGGTTTCTAGAAATGAAATCGATATTCTGCTGCAACATTTAAATTCTATTGAGCCGTCCATCCAATTCATGGTAGAACGTGAGATGGATGGACATTTAGCTTTTTTAGATTTGAATGTGCACAGAACTGTCGAAGGGAAGTTATATATACAGTGCTGGAAAATGTCCGGCAGCGCCAGCAGTACCGCTGCCGGGAAATTTTTTAACAAAATATCTTCCCAGGAAATTTTCTTGCACTTTGCAGGAAATTTTTGTCATCTTATATACAGGAATGCCATATAATTCACTTATTGTTTGAAAATTCCAAATTAAGCATTTTGCAAGTCGAGATGTGCGGCATCATATTCCACACGTTCTCTGAAATTTTCATTTTATAGTTGACTTACACAGGAAATTTTAATTTTTGAATTTTGCTGCCAGAAAGATAAATATATTTTCTAGGCCTGCAAAACATGTTGTAACATAAGGCTTCTTTACAAGTTTACTCGTTCTAAGGTATATTATAATACACCACTTTTAGCATTTGTGCATGACGGGTTTGCGGTTGCCCAACTTGCCCGTAACTATCGCTGCATGTCGAAAATCTTCCTTTATATGAGAAACTATTCATTCTCGTATACACTATTAAGTCGACGAAAGAAATATAGGCCTATTGTCATTGTGAACGTATATACTCGCAAAAAAGCCGACCCCTAGCTTATAAATAAAATCAGTTTATAGTTTAGTTTGTTTAGGAAGACAATAAAATTTGGCAAGAACTACAATCTAGACAATACTCATTAAGTAACACAAATCATTTCAACAATATTCAGTTGAATCAATTCATACTTAATTTAGGCAAATCATGAAATAATTTACTGCTGAAAATTAACCTACTGTACCTCTGCGTTTTGCTGCTTCGGCTGCTGTGAGATGAGCTTTCATTTGTTCAAGTTTTTCTGGTTGATCTTGAACCAATGGTTGATCTTGCAAGCCTGAATCTGGTCCTAATTTTTGTTGTTGTTCTTTTTCATGTTTCATTAAATTAAAGAGTTCACAAAACGAATGATGGAAACCATCCTTCAACATATCCAAGCACAAGTTATGCATATAAGAATTCCGGTACCTGATAGAACAAACGATTGAATATAATATGAAGCAAGTATATAACTCTGAAACAGTGGTAAACTAGGTTTTTGCAAAACTTTCTTTTCATTTAAACAACCTCCAAGCTAAAGCAATTATAAGACAAACAGTGAAAATGAGAGGCACTCTTAACACGAACACGAGGATAGTGTGTGTATGAAGGGAGCAAGCCTCGTTTTCACGTTTTGTCACCATTAATTTGTTTTATATTTAGCCCCTCGATGGTACTGGAAAGCTTGTCTTATCAAGCCAAAAGTTGGTATATAGAACACGTCATTTTCGCCTCCAGCAGCCGCAGTCCTAAATCTGATATGAAATGGGTTGTGCATGTGCATAGAACAGAGACAGGAAAGTAGGTCTATACTAAGGATATAGTCTATGGAGCGATTAGCGAAAAGATAAATGGTTATATAGACAGTGTAAAAAATCTAAATATTAATTTAAGAACGTACATGCATGACGTGACAATGGGGAGTTTGGCAACTGGCAACGCCTGAAAACAGAATTACTTGATACATTTTTGTATTCGAGCCAAAGGATATATTATACTAAAGTTTATTCACTGAATAATTTTGTGTTTTTAATTTAAATCAAGAATCACTATATAATCAATATATATATATAAAAACACGCCGTGAGAATAATGTAAATATCGTAGCAGTTTAGACAAAGGGGCGTACTAGAATGCTCAAAGAAATATGATTTATAGTCGTCTTTGTCTTAGAGCAAAAATTCTAGTGTTGATGATCACGTATTCAATAGAGAGGTTAAGATACCCCGGTTTCGGTGTACGGGTACGAGTAGCATGATTTTGGTTAGCAATATTTTCGTCGATGTCTGTACCTTTACTCGTAATTAAGGTTACAGGACACCCTTTTTGGCGTTTTGCGGAAAATCGCTACTGCGCGCTCAATATCAGTCCGATTTTAATCAAATTTTCACCAAATGTTCGCCAGTGTATGCAAAATATGGTAAAGTTGTAAAATTAACAAACAATAAAATAATATAAGAATTATTCAGAAAAATCTTAAATCGCGGTACCGTTACGCTTTTGAGTTGTGCTCCTGCTGGTTTTAAGTTATATTTATGAAAATATCATTTTTATACAGTAAAATAGTTGTTCTAAAAAATTGTGTTCGGAATTTTTTGTTTATTTCGTCATTCCGCTGATAGCCAGATTTCTTTGACGACTGCAATATATTTCTGAATTGTTTGAGTGAATTGCTCTGATTATTAAAATATCCAAAATTAAAAAAAAGCCGAACACAAGTTTGAAACTGACGTCTTTAGCTAAGTCCTGTGAAAATTTGAGAAAAATTGGTCAAAACCCGCAGGAGCACAACTCGTTTGAAAATCAGTAATTACCGTAAAATTCTTCGGGAGAAAATTGAATTTGAATATTACATTTTCAATGTTTTTCTTATTGCAGCGAAATGTATTTTATTAAATAACTCTGCGAGTTTTCAACATTTTTCGTCCAAACTTGGTCAGATAGTAGAACTAGTCTAATGCTTTCATGGAAACCAATAAAAAAATTTTAGGCAAAATTAACCCTCAAAGGTGTTCTGTAACCTTAAGGTGCACATTTTTCGCATTATACCATTGTCTATTGCAAGAAAACAGAAAAAGTATGATCGAATTACAGACATCAGTAAAACAAGATGACACTACTCGTACCCGTACACCGAAACCGGGGTATCTTAACCTCTCTACTGACGTTGTAGCTCGCGTGCAGGCCCAAGGGAAGAATATTCCAACTATAATACCCTCTATAATTCCATCGGGCTATTGACGTTGCGGGGTATTGACGGGGCTATTGACGTTGGCTATTGACGTTGCCGTTGTATTCGCCAAACTCATGCACTATTGAGCAGGGGTGGAGACGTAAGACGGATTAAGACCTGACCAGCCGACACTGCATGAGTTTAGATCCTGCGGATGATGTAAAAGAAGACGAGATTGAAGATAATTATTGAATTATTAATCAAAGGGTGATCAGACGTCTAATAACATAATTAAGGGTAAAAACCTATAAGTAAAAAATGACATGCAATGAATAGAAAATGGAGCTGTTATGTCTGAGAAGTATAAACACCTCAGTCGACACTGATTGATTAAAGCACAACCTGATATAACTGAAATTCAGAAAATATCACTATCAGATTACCCTGGTCACCAGAGGTTGATCCATGCTCGCAGGCATACACCGCACAATACACAGTTAACTAGGCGAGCTAGAAGAGCGAGTCAGTCTGTTACTATTTTCTGCGAGGGTGCATGGTCAAACCACTGGCACCCAGGGTACTGTCAGATAAATACATTCATAAAATAATAACCTTTCCGTTTCTATCTTCGTGTTCACGGATTTCTCATCATTTCCAGAATCTCGTTTTCCTTTCACGAACGCATTTGGTCGTTTTTTTGTTACAATGGCACCAAGTTTAGCTGGTGATGGCAGTTGTTGTAACATTTGTTGTGTCACATGTCCTCCAACACTTGACAGAGATGGAAGACGAGCTACTGAAGCCATGTTTGGTGGCTTATAATGGCCTGCATGAAAAAACATGAAGAAACGATTCTTGTTCAAAATATTTTACATCTATTTTGCTTTGCCCCTCCCACTCCTACCACAACACAAATAAATGGTCACGTGAGTTTGTTCGTATGTGTTGTACCTGATATGGGCCCACCTACTGACAAAATTTTGAACTGCTTGCAAATGTGCGAGGAAATGAGGTGTATACATGTGTGTGAGTAGTGGGGTATTCTAAGCATAGTGAGATATCTTAAGCAGGTAACTTTAAATCAAGCTAGATTGCGGCGACTTGTGTTTGGCAAACTGTAGTTTAGATCAAAGTTTACATGCTGCAGTCGAGCACAGCGCAGTAAAATAATTGCGACAACAAATACACATTTTACTGAGTGATGGTATAAGATGGTGTAAAAAATACATGTAAACGTTCGAGTTCAAATACACGTGCCGTTATGTATTGTTAGAAATAAAGGTTTGCGTCAGATAATGAATCTTCCTTTATAAATAAATAGATTCTCTTTGTGACGCACTTTAAATTCTTGTATGAAGAGTTACAACATCTGATATCAGCTGGCTGTTGAAACAAATATCAAAGTTAATAATCAAACCTATACGCTTTCATTACTTTTTGTTTTCAGCCAAATACAACATACGTATGCAGTGCTTTCGCTATCTGCCCACTTACATTTTGATGAAAAGATGTATCACAATATTTTATTAAACCATGCAATTATAAATAACTTCTTTTGTGGCGTCATTTTAATTCTTTAGTCTAGTTAATTAATATAGATTCAAAGAACAAAGCATGATTTATCAAGGTATATTAATTTTTTCCCGACAAAACAAACTCTGTGATGACTATTGCTTAAAAACATTAAAAAAAAGTACTCTGTGCACGCACTACGATATGTGGACTTCCTCCTTCAGATTCTTTTGTGACGCGCTTTAAATTCACAAGCATGAGCCTGGTCTTTCCCGGATTTCAATGAGTTAAGGGAATTTTTGGGATTTTTCACGGCGTAAATAAACAAAGGACCTTATACACGGAAACGCCAAATGATATATACCAAGTACTTTTTCAAGGAAACAGTTTCACATATTATGGCAAATCAATATAATGGGACAACCGGTTCCTCTTATAGTTATCTTCAATAATTTGGCAAACTAACAGCTCTAGGGACAAGACTCTAGAATTAGAAATTGGCCCATCTATTTAATGATCCATATTTCAACCTTTCGCATTGCCGCCAGATTAATGAACTTTAATGACCTTTATTACAGGATTACACAAATTACTGGTAAACCAGTATTTTACATTGTGGTCCAAAAATATATATATTAGTTTAAATTACAATATCTACATATTTCAATTAGAATGTCTGTGTGACCAGAAAATGATCACAACTTTCATTTACTAAAAGTGTTTTATTAACTAAGTGTTTTTTAAATTTACCTAACCCACTAATATTCATACTGTCTATCCACATTAAGTTCATTCCAGAGACGAACAGCACTAGCATGAAAACAACGAAGTCCAGATCTTGTATGGCATTTCGGTACAACTAATTTCATATTAGAAGATGCTCTAGTACAATATTCATGTCGATTCTTAACATAACTTACATAGTTATCAAAATACTGTGGACACATTTTATTGATTATTTTATACATCATGCACAATTTATGTACACGAATAGTGTCATCTATGGGAAGCCACTTTAATGAATTAAATAATGCAACTGAATTATCAGATGGATTCGCATCAATTTACATCCATTATCGTGATCACATATCACAGCATATGTTGTTTTGCAACAGTGAGATCTTCAAAATACACCCACACACACGAAGATGCTGAGTGTGAAGTTTAAAACAAGGAAATCCAATTCAAAAGAATAGTCGGGGGTAATTGCATGTACATTGTAGTACAGGATGGCAGAGATAATTCTCTCGTGGGCGTTGACCGGTCAGAAATCACATATGATCGGTCACAATTGGAACTGACCAATATGAAACATAACATGAAACATTATTTTGAGCCCTGTTTTGCATTTCATACCGTTAGTGATTTGTCTTTATCTTTCCCAAACAATGTTAAACATAAATTATCACTTAAAGAGGGGGATAAGTCCCTTCTGCGCATGTGCCCGGCGTTTGTTTACAGGGGACTCCACCGGAAATGAACCTCTCGTTTCCAGTCCCATAATTGGCGATATACACGCGAGATGTTTATATTCCACATGAGGTGATGAGGAGTGAATGTAAAATATTTATATAGAATTCGAAAAGGTTTCAACAAATTTGCGACTTTTATGAAACCAAATCCACCTATTAGTAAATTATTGAAACATATAAAACAACAAGAGAACAGGGAAAGAATATTACGCCGACAAAGCTGCCCTAAAAGTGCGTTTGTGCGATATTCAGTGCAGCACGCTGTGAATACCTGTGATCAAATCGACATGTGCTGTTGTCTGCTACGATGTCTTTTATATTCAGGTAAATGTTTTGTTTATACTTGGGTTTTAACTGTTGTTAAATAGTAATTTTGGTCAGAAATTCTATGCTGGGATTCTATTGCATTGGATTTATATGCTGACTATGTATTTAATATTTATTTATCAGATCTGATCGAATATTCGTCCCCGGCAAAGAAAGTCAAGAGATTTGAAACCATAACTACAATAGTACAATTTACTGTTAATATTTTTATTGATGCGCTATTATTCAAGACGGCTTCATAACTTTATTTTTATTTCTACATTTATTTTACTATATACAATTGTTTGTAATCTATAACCAGATATCTGAATATAAATCTTTATATTAACATTGTATGTCATTTCACATAGCATGATTGTTGTATAAAATTATCGAACTTTCAAGCTAGATAAATTTTTGTATATGCATGCAAAGTTTTATTTTAGTATTGGAAAACTTTCATACTGTAGGCTGAAACATAGTAGCATGAGGTATATAGTCATTATCATGACAGTTGAGTTGCCTTGGAACTCTTACGATTTTGTGATATACACCCACAGTACATGAAGTTACACCTCAGGAAGTAAAAAATATATGACAACTGTATAATCTTTATAGTTACTATATTATTTTTTCATTAAAAGCAATGCATGGTAGTATCTTTTAGCATTCTGGAGTTGAAAATGAGCTTCAATATCACAAGATTTGTCTTGTGATATATTGGAATTTGTATTGGAATATATGTCTTGAGATCTGACAACTCAGAACTGCCATTAATTAAATTATTAACACTAGCTGACATTGTACATTATATTATTTTATACCACGATATTCTAGTAAGAAGTGTATCCAACATACAATAGTGAAATCAAATGTTGACTAGGCAACAACCCTTCTATTATTTCATCTGCCATAAATTCCCTATTTTCCCCCCTCTAAAATAGATGTAAGTCCCCACGGCCTCACTCACCTTTCTAAAACTGAAATGTATTACCCCCCCCCCCCCCCATATCAATAGCTAGAGGATTTACGGTAAGGCACAGTAGCTATGACATTGTCATATAGCATCCTGTTTGTATGCTGCATGTCAGATGTTTTGCATGCATGTTTATGTTGTTAGGGGCGACGTCCATATTCAAGTTGCCACGCAAAATGTCAAATTGACGTTTTGCGTGGGTGGGTGGGTTAAAACTGTAGTGCTGTGACGTTTTTACCGTGGCAATATGAATATTTTCCAAAACTACAACGCTATATGTAGAATATATATTAAAAATAACCGTCAATATTTATTAAAATAGTATCAATACGCGATGGAAAAGTTAATATATTTACACTATTTTATCAATATTGCATATTAAAAAAGAACTTACTTGGTAGAATTTTTGTCTTTCTTGTTTCCTACATATTTATATACGTTTATAATATTAACCCAGAGGATATATTAAAAGGTATATATAAAACTTTGATAGTTGGAGCGTTCAAACCCAATCTAAGTTTTGAAATATTCATTACGTCACACTTGACGTTTTCAAGGGTGGGTGGGTGGGTTGTCATAAAAACGTCAATTTGACGTTTTGCGTGGCAACTTGAATATGGACGTCGCCCCTTATTTAAAACAAGAACATCTCGATAATGCCTGGCAATTATTGTTTCAGAACATTTGTGCCAAAAACATTTTGTTTGAATTACAGTGTTCTTGATGGGGGTTCTTGATGGGAGTTCTTGATAGAGTTCAGTCTTGTCCTCTTAATAATTATGCAATATCACCTTCATTTAGAAAAACACTTATTCCTTCTTGTGTTGGTATGGGTACAAAATGTATACAGTAGCCCCAGCTATGAAGATTTCCATCTGATTGTTGAATTTGGTGGTGGTAACAGTCCGGGACACCGAGAGGTTGTGTGGGGTACAGGGAAAAACTTTCCCACGGGTCCCTATGTCATAATTGTAAAACTGGAGAAGCAGTGTTTTATAATATATTGCACTTTATTGCATATTATCATTTATCCACCACTGACACAGCTAGGATTTATATTATTGGTTAAGCAATCTTGTATCAAGAAAATTTAAGGGACTTTGGGGGGGGGGGGGCTTTAATCTGAGGTCCCATTAATCTGGGGTCCCATCACTCCCAAGCCCAAAATGCCCCCCCCCTCTCAGCGGCACTCATTACAGTCAGCAACCCGTTTGAATTTCACCATTAGCTTTATCATTCGATGTTTTCTCCACAGATAGTCTTGAACATTTACATCTTACACTAAATCCTGTCATGCATAGAAAGGCTCAAAATTAAAGAATGCAGTCAGACTATAGGTTTGCCTCTTTCAGAGATCTTCATGCTTCATGCTATTAACCGCTTGTCCCAATCGCAATCTGCCTTTATAATGTTTGAGAAAGTGTCCTAATGCATGGAAGCATGGTTAATTGCATAATTTACAATAGCATGAGAAATGGCAAAGACAAGGCTGCTGCTAGCAATGGGGAAAAAAGTCAAAACTTGTTTTGTTCACCATTTCAATCTTTGCAAATAAAATAATTATATATGCTTTAAGAATTTAGCTATATATAACCAGGACATGCAGTTGGTTTAAAATATTGTCCAACTCGTATATCAATTTTATAAATTGTAGATGAAAATATATCTACTAACAATTCAAATGCGGTATATATTTTGTGCAGTATTTACGAAAGATAAGCTCTCATATATCGTTAATCCATGCAAAAACATGCAGACTAGAATTTATCAACAACAAACAACATATAAACCATTAAACTTACTGTTGTGTACTCCATATTGTCAGCTTGTTGTTGAGTAAAGAGCAATCAGGCATTGAGCAATTCATATTCGGTTGATCATACTTCATGCATGATTCGGCGTGTTTATCACGCTATGCGGTTCAAAAGGAAAATTATTCAAACTTGTACAAGTCAAAAGTTTCTATATTTCTCATAAAAAGCAGGCACCACCACACAAACAAGTGAACTATATAAAGTTTCGCTCATTTCAATCGCCATGTTTGATAAAATATTGTTGTAAAATGCCAATACTTCATGTTATAACATGTGTAATGTATCAAAACATAAACAAACGCCGGGCACATGCGCAGAAGGGACTTATGTGATAATTTATGTTTAACATTGTTTGGGAAAGATAAAGACAAATCACTAACGGTATGAAATGCAAAACAGGGCTCAAAATAATGTTTCATGTTATGTTTCATATTGGTCAGTTCCAATTGTGACCGATCATATGTGATTTCTGACCGGTCAACGCCCACGAGAGAATTATCTCTGCCATCCTGTACTACAATGTACATGCAATTACCCCCGACTATTCTTTTGAATTGGATTTCCTTGTTTTAAACTTCACACTCAGCATCTTCGTGTGTGTGGGTGTATTTTGAAGATCTCACTGTTGCAAAACAACATATGCTGTGATATGTGATCACGATAATGGATGTAAATTGATGCGAATCCATCTGATAATTCAGTTGCATTATTTAATACATTAAAGTGGCTTCCCATAGATGACACTATTCGTGTACATAAATTGTGCATGATGTATAAAATAATCAATAAAATGTGTCCACAGTATTTTGATAACTATGTCAGTTATGTTAAGAATCGACATGAATATTGTACTAGAGCATCTTCTAATATGAAATTAGTTGTACCGAAATGCCATACAAGATCTGGACTTCGTTTGTGCAAAATGTGAGATATGACAGTTTCACTTTGTAAAATACATTTCCACGGGGCCAAAATAGATCAACTGAAGACACTGTCAGGTACTTGACTTTGCCGTGGCCCATGGGAGCATTTAGTAATATACAGTTAGTATAATAATTAAGATGTGTTTAATCGTTGTGAGTTACATATAAAATTGTAAAAAATATACTCAGTACCCAGCAAATGCATGTGCATGTTCAAATGTTCGAATTTTAGATGCTTCGGTTTCAAGTATTCGGTTAGATTATAAACGATTAATGCATGGCAGCTCACGTTAAATAGGCCAGTAGTTATGACAGTGGAATTTTCCAGTAAATGGATCCTTTTGTGACACACTTTTGTATGCTGTGTGATCTGGATATATCAAAGACAATATTTCCCAAATTCCCACCAGATATAATTGTTACACCACCAAATATAGTCCTTACATTAACAAAAAACTATTGCCTGAAATTGCATGTTAGGAATGACATCATGTACTCATATTATGTGAAGACATTAAATTTTCTGGTTATGGGTTCTTCTGTGACACACTTTAAACTCATGTAAACAGTGAACATTATCTGATGATCGTGCATGCTGTATGATATTATCTGATTGACTTCTCAGCAGTTTTACAAATATTCTCACCAGTTAGATTCCCTAGTTTGTCAGTATTGCGAGCACCTACTATATATACTGTACTGTTTAGAATATGTGAAGACTGCATGAAATGTCTATACGTATCTCTTATAGATTCTGTTGTGACAGACTTTAAATTCTCTATACGGTCTGCCTGTAGTTCTTCCCATAATTTCAACATGATCTTAGAGTCTCTCAGAGTGAAGGATTTTTAGTGAAGGATTTTACAACCTAAATGAACAATAGACCTTTCTTATATATGAGGTCAAATGCGGAAAACCAATTTATACAATATGTCCCACAAGACAATGTACTGTAAGTCGTTGGCGAGCCAATAAATAAAAAAAAACATCATTTGCATTGCGAATTGTCGCTCAAAATTGTCCCTTGCACTGCAAAAAATGCATTTTTTCATTTGAGTAAATGTTACTCATTTTTTGAGTAATTGCACCAATTACTCAATAATTTGAGTATATTGCACTCTTTACTCATAAACGTGAGTAAACAACAACTCCGAATTTTGAGTAAAATTCTTTGAGTAACTGCTACTCAAAGAGAAGAGTATAAATTACTCAACACTGAGTAAATGACAAAATATACTTTACTCAACGGTTGAGTAAATGTCACCAACTCAATATTTTGAGTAAATACACATTTTTACTCAATTTTGAGTAAATGAAGAATTTACTCAAAATCGTGAGTAAGAGTAAAGAACAGCTTTACTCGAGAAGATGAGTATAATTTACTCAACATTGAGTAAATGATAAAATTCACTTTACTCAAGGGTTGAGTAAATGTCACCAACTCAATATTTTGAGTAAACGCACATTTTTACTCACTTTTGAGTAAATGAAGAATTTACTCAAATCTTGAGTAAGAGTAAACGACAGTTTACTCAAGAAGATGAGTATAATTTACTCAGCACTGAGTAAATGACAAAATTTACTTTACTCAAGGGTTGAGTAAATGTCACCAACTCAATATTTTGAGTAAATACACATCTTTACTCTTTTTTGAGTACATGCATGAAGTATGTACTCAAATTTTGAGTAAAGAGTAAACAACAGCTTTACTCAAGAAGATCAGTATAATTTACTCAGCACTGCCGGTAAATGACAACATTTACTCTACTTATATTACTGTCGTTCCAATTGAAGTGTTGCTGAAATATTGATTCAATACATTACCTCGGGCTGACCAATTCATTTGATCAAGTTCCTCGACATATTCATACACTTCCTGTGAAAGAGCCAATTCCAAGTATTTGATCATTTCTGGTCACTTCCTTTCTATTTATGATTGGTTAGTTGCACAAACAACAAAAGTGATTGGTGCATTCAAACTATTCAACAGGAAGTTTACAATTATACTAGGAAGTGTATGAATATCTCGAGGAACTTGATGAAATGAATTGGTCAGCCCGAGGTAATGTATTGAATCAATATTTCAGCAACACTTCAATTGGAACGACAGTAAGTATAGTCAAGCCCGGTTGAGTAAATTTCAGCAACTCAAATTCTTAATAATTATAATACCGATAATTTATGACAAATCTTGTAAACAAACTAAGTATGAAACTATATACCATTTAATACATTTTGATTAACAAAACCAATTTTCATATTATCTCATATCAGTAGCTATACAGTTACAGAAATCTGCATTATTTTGTGCAACTTTCAAGTTAAGCAAATATTAACAGTTTATTGTAAGCAATCTAATCCATAGCGCAAAACAACGAACAGTTTATTTGCATTATCAAATCTTGGTGGATGCCAAGGGGCTGGAAATAGAATGTTTCCCATCGCAAGTAAAACTTTACTTATTTTACCAAAGGTTGACTAGTAATAATGACACAACCTTCAGAATAGCCACTGCCAAAAATCTTGACTTAACCCAAGTCCTGCAACAGAAAGTTGAATAATAAATGGCAATTTTACTTTAATTAATTCTTAATAGATAATATTATAATCGTTTAGACTGATTCAGGTTTTAAATCTAGCAAAATATTTTGCTCTTTTCGTGTTAATCCTCTAGCAATACACTCACGTCCTGTCACACTTTTCCCTTTTCATAAATCGTCTAGCGAGAAGTGTTATACAGGATGTGGGTCTTTGTTACAAACTTCCTAATTATAGTATAACTAACGTCATTCCAGCCATTAACCAATCATCGACGGAGAAATCCATGCGGGCTGTAAACGCGGCATAGTCAAATTGCATCCTATATTCTGTCAATCTGTCGGTCCACGGTCAGTCAATGTGTTCACTCTGGTGTTCACTGTAAAGGCGCTCGAGTCATCTAATTTTTGTTGAACACAACAAGAATTTATTTATTGAAGATGTTAAAGAAAGACGTTCGAGAGTGGTTGATCAAAGTTGACTTTGCCGACTACTGTGAAAGTTTTAAAGGTATGTTCTACGATTGGCATATTGTGCCGCGAGCAGACAGACGACGCAATTCGGCATTCATTCATTTCGATTCTCATTGACATATATGTAACTTTGATCCGGATTTAAGTTTTTCAAATATTGCGCTCTAACATATTGAGCCATTTGGTATATATATTTTAAACGTTCCTTTCGTTAGCGGTTTCATTTACTTTGAAAATTCAAAAATCGCGCCGCGTTTTTGAAACGCCTCCGGTGTGTCATATGTACCGGTGTCACAGGAGATTCGCCCCCCCAGGAGATTCGCCCCCCCTCTCAAAAGGGGGGCGATATTCCTAGGATATTCGCCCCCCCGGGGCGAATTTCCTAGGAATATCGCCCCCCAGGGGGCGAATCTCCTAGGAATATCGCCCCCCTTTAGGAATTTCGCCCCCCATATAAATTTTGAATTTTTGATCTAAAAACAAAACGATTGCAAGTTGAAAAGATTTATTGTGTGATTTATTTATTTATTACAAGGAGACAAAATCACATACACATTTTAGGCTTCTTAGCAGCTGGTGGTGTGCACAGTCTACATAACCACTCATTTGAGGTACTTAACTAGTGTCATATTCTACACATCTAAAGTGGAACCATTGCCCACAGAGATCTCATAAAATCATGTTGTCGTATTCTTCTGGCAGTTACATTCACATAACATATTATAAAAACAATCGCTTGCAAATTTTATCAATACCAATGTTAACAATAGCCGCCACATTAATCACTTGCTAACAATAAACTATAGGATTAATAAAAATCTATGGAATTTGTTGGGAAGCGTATTGACTATTGTCCATTGAATCGTCAACTTTCCATGTCAGTGTCAGTGATGTAATCTTGATTTTTAACTTCCGCAAAGAAAATTGCATTATATATATGTGGTGTGGTTTATTCAAATAATTTCATGTTTCATGATACTTTGATTTTATCAGTGCCTTAAACTCTGCAAAACTAAAAGCTTTTTTGTCTTTTTTGAACGTATATTATTGGAGTATTGCTTATTGGCAAGTTCTACCTTCGCTTCTGAAATTTACAAACTATATTGAAATAATGCAAGTAAAAAATAGTGACAACTTGTAAGCCATACATTTTCCGATAACCACAAAATGTGGATGCAAAACAATACCAATAATGACAATAACCACCACGGTGATTACTTTTTAACAATGAGTTTAACGATTAACACTGAAAATGCAAAATATGCATGGTGTGCTGTGAAGCGTCATAAGTCTTAGTCTATTAACTGTGAACTGTGTAAGCCCTTTCGATACA
>CACRXK020002944.1:0-39320 GCA_902702795.2 Paramuricea clavata | reverse complement strand
ATGCGCGCGCATCCACCATGTGTTCGGGATGAGTGCTTCTTGTTGAGTGATACACGAAATATAATATAGCTATTTAATAGAAAGCAAATACACAACAGACTCGACTCGATCAGAAACTGAAATGACTCGACTCGACTCGTGACTCCACCTTTGAGTGACTCGACTCGTGACTCGACCTATAGGTGACTCGTTACAACACTGGTAGTAGCTACTTAAGTTCATATTAGAAAGAATTATTTGAAAAATACGTGAGAAAATATTGCTAAAATGCAGCAGTTTCCATTCAATACCTTTACATTTCCCTTAAAAATAAATTACGGTTTATTTATTCATGTTTCTTGAAGAATGTTAAGTTGCTTACCAACAGTGTCCAATGACTCCCCCGAAAATTTAACGGAATCATTACTTTCCTTATCTCCTTATCTTCGAAGAGCTCTAGGGCACCCATCATTGCCATTTGGTGTGTCAATGAAGAACACACCAGGATTTCTTTCCGCCACCGAGTGCAGTCCCACACATATTTCAAATATGTGTCGATTACCTATAAATACGAAAAGGAAATAAGCATGCATTATTCATAATGAATAATAGCTAAAAGATGTTATAAGTGAAATGCCAAGCGGTGATATATTGGGTTATACACACAGATCAAATTTGGCAAATTTTCTCCAGCTCGTGTGGGCTCAGTTGTCAGCGGATATCTTGCACAAAATTGGCAACAATGGGTAAAAACGATTTTTTTTATCGGACGTCTACTGGAAATACGACCCTGTTGTGCTTGGAAAAAATTTTTAGTGTTGCTGAATATTACCAGCGTAATAGATTGTCATGGTCTTTCCTGTTTATGTAGTTGTTATCATACAATTGTGCCTTTAATAATCTCTGAGATAGGATTCAAGGAAACATTTTTATAGTCTACACAGGCACACAAGATACAAATTCATTCGATTTAATATACAAACATGCAATCCTGAATAGTAGATAGAAATTCACATATACTCTAATCGACCATCTAACAATACGAAAGTGAAATAATCGTGTATTATCTTTGGAATGAATAATTAGCTAAAATATGTTATAATTATTAAACGTTGCAAATTTTGGAAATTTTCTCCCGTTCGTGCGGGCTCATATTGTCATACATACAGACATATAGATAGAAAATGATTTAATAAGCAACACTCCCGGATGGTGCATGGTCCATTGGTCCGTAACAAACTATATTAACATAAATCAAATTTTCTAGAAATTTCTGAGGAATTTTCAGACCTGATATAAAGTCTTTGAATACTACCAAATTACAAGTTATAGTGGCAACAAATAACACATCAAACGCCATCAAATTACATCTAATATTTTCGAAAATGCTTTTCAAAAACGTGCAAAATGCACCATGCCCTTAACATTCAAAACAACAAAAATATGTTGGTGAACATTAAGGAAATTTTAGAAAAGTTAGGAATTCATAGGATATATGAGATATGAAGTGGAAGTACTGAAGCTCAGTGATCTTCGTACCCTCTAAGACTTGTTTTTAGGCGACGTTTACTGTGTTTCAGGTTTTGTCATGATTATGTGCCACTTATGTGGAATTATCGTTATACAAAATCCACTGAATGGGTTTTTTTGCGGTTAATTCTATGATTGTCGCATTTTGGGTATTTTAGTTATTTTCGCGTCTAAATTATAATTATAATTAAAATGTCTTCGTACATCTGTAAGTAAATCGTATTATTGTAACACTGTACTTACGGCGTCTGTTATCCAGCCGGGACGGAAACTAGAGTCTTTTTGTTTGAGTTCGTGGACATATTTTGAGAGTTCTGGGTGGTTTGCATCAACAAGTCCCCAGAGTTCAATGGGTGCCACCACACTTGTCCCAGTTTCGACTTGAATGCTATTGATCAAGCTACAATAAAATTCATAGTTCATGATATGAATTCGGTGCTACTTGAATTATCAATATATATTATCAATATATTGTTCACAATATTGGAATGGTTATTGGGTAAAAATAAAGATCTACTTAAAAATCATTCCCACAAATTTTCAGAATGGGAAAGCTGAAATGGGGGTTGTGATTACCTGAGAATTAAATTGGAGAATTAGATTTGAACCACGCCCCAACATGCAAGTTCCAAACAGGAAACTCGAAACTTTTGGTAAAACTACCTTCGCCCCTCTTTTCTATATATCAGAAGGCTTATACATCATTAGCCTACACCGAAGAGGGTATTCCCCTCTGTAAACTTAAAAAATAACTTTCTGTGTATCCAATACAAATTTATTTAGATTGCATCAGAAGTTAATTTAATTAATAAATGCAACTAAAAGGCTATTTATAGTGAAACGAAAAATTTTGCACAGGGCATGAGCCCGCGGGACATGGACACGGCGGTGGTGCACAACTGAGGCTATGTTTACATTGTTACATTGATCGGTTTTTGCGTCGTTCGCGAAACGTTACGACTGAAATGGAAACAGCTTCTAGCCCCGCCCTTCTACGCCGTCGTATTTGCTTATATTTTTTTACCAAATAGAACAATATTACAGACATCATTTAAAAGATTAGAATAGCAAGTTTTTGCTATACGCCTATCTTCAGTCGCGCATTCAACCGAAAAAAGCAACCTGCAGCACCACCGGTTCGTTGCAGAAATTGAGACGATAACAACATTTCATATGTAAACAGAAGCCCTATCCGGTATGGTTTTTGCGTCGGACACAAAGTGATCAGATACAATGTAAACATGGCCTCGTGAAACTGTCTGTTATCCTGTGTGGTGCACAGATATGCTACATTCCATACTGGCACATTCGTCACATCTAAGACAATATGTACACACAGCTAGGAGACGGCAGGAGGCATCAAATAATTCTCTAAGAAATCTCGTTCATTGGCAAATCTCCTCAAAGTATCATTGCCAATGCAGTGTAGACGTTCGTCATATGCCTCTTTTTTGAACGCCGTTTATTCGACTCACTTTCTGCTTCCCAACCATGACAACAGAGAGTTACAAAAACGTTTAACCTGGCATCATTTGTACAGAAGTGAGTTGAACCAAATTTTATCGGGAGAGTTAGGAACATAGACCGCGCGGTCGCTAAAAAGTGGCGTGGTTTGGACAAGACTGGAACCCAACTGTCCGAAATTTTAAATCTTCTATTTAACTCTCCAATTATAATTCTCCTCAGTATTAGTCACACACTTTCATACTTTACACTATATGCAAGTTATCGTTTAATTTAATGTTTGTCTAATTTAAAGACTGTCGCTGCATGGAAAATCGTGGCGATTATATAATGGTTTTTCGGAATATAGATGATAGGTATTATAAATAAAGAACAGACTAAAGCGAACCGTGCAAAAACGAATATATACCATGAAGCATGGTTTTCATATAACTATCTTGAACAATGTTATGGAGTGTCTCTACACTCTGATTTGCATTTCGCACACAAATATAGGACGAGATGGCACGGTTACGATAGTTGTGACCAAATGGAAAGACGACATAATGTATTTTTACAAACCTCTCAATGCTAGTGACTTGCTCTCCAACTGTTAAACATTTCTAAGATAAAAAGTAACAAATAAAAAGTATAGCTAAATAACGTATAAACTTGAACAGTCTGTGCCAATATGTTAGGTTGTGGTACTGTGGTTGTGGCAATCAAATAACAAGATTTCGTCGCTATGGATGCAATTACCTGTTAATTAAACTAGTCAGAATTTCGACGTTTCGAGTGAAGGTGCGCGTTTTGATTGGCTAGTTGACCATGCAGTAAATCGGACGCAATATTTACCAGCAGACTATAGTACATGGTGCTTTTCAAAAAAATGATCTTTTCAAAAAATGATCTGTAAAACATATTTACGGACGATTTAAAACTTGTTTAAACTGCGATCAGAAATATTCCCTTCAAACTTTTGTTTGTCTGATTTAGTTGGCCATTTTGCTGGCCTTGCAGTGATGTTGTTTTAAAACCATTTTGTTTTGTATCCTACAGTATATAGGCTCAAACTATTCAGTAGTATGATGTGTGATGTTTTAGTTGTGCTCTACAGTGTCGCTGACGATGTGTTTTCGAAACTTTAGTTGTAAAGTGAAAAGTGTATAGGTATAGTGCCAATAATATGAACATGCAAGCTTTCGTTGGTATAGGGTTGCAACTGCATGCCTGTAAAATATAAGGAAAATTTCTATACGTTTCAAGCGAAGGCCCTTCGTTTTGATTTACTAGTATGGGTAACTACAAACGAAGGGCTTTCGTTCGAAACGTCGAAATTCTCCATATATTTTTCAGGCAGTAATTATAAATCAACGAAAATATTATTAAAACTATAATAGCTATTTAGAGCACTAGATTTATGTTTCATTTTACCAATTTTCTCAGCCTTTTCTAAACAAAACTAACCCGAGAAATATTTTTGTTTACATAATATAGAATCAGTTTTCGAATTTTATTATAATTATTTCCATTCTTGTGTGATAAGCGTAGAGAATCTTTATACATTCTGCAAACATTTTTGAAAAAAAAATTGTATATTTCTAAAATTTATTTTTAATGAGCTGTGAGTCTATATATAAAAGTCCATATTTATTTTATAACTCTATCTGTGACGAAAAAGTAATTATGTCACTGTGTTTTATATAAGCAGAGATTCATAGAGATGTTAATAAAGCAATCAAGTCAAACAGGCGGGGTCATGCAAACGGTCGATACTGTCCATAACGTCCATAACAAATTAACAACATTTGTATTTCATTACAAGAACTCGATAGTATATATTAAACGAGTTTAAAATTAAAAGAACCTACGCCTAATCAGTTTTCAGTAGCATATCCGGTTGCCTGTGGCGTATTTTCTTAACTTTTACATTCTTTATTTTAAGATAAACCTGGAAAATTGTATTTTAAAAACTTGCATGCAAGTACTAGCGGTGCCGCGGTGCATTTCTGTACGTAGTATAACCGGTCGGGGCGAAGAACATGCATGCACTTTTCACTTGTTGCCTGGCGGGATATATTGCATTTATCTAAAGCCACGTGACTACAAATCAGTTAATCACGTTTGGTATTCACCCTAGCTATATAACAATATGATTTATGAAACTACTGTAATTCATACCTCACTGCATTGAGGGACATCATCCTCTATGGCCACCAACTTATTCTGTAAGTCACTCCTGGATATTTTAAAGGAAAAATTAGTTGAATTTCAGGTGAATTAATCGCTTCCGAAGGTACATATGCATGTCCATTTAATTTATCGATATTGATTATTTTGATTAATTAAAGAAAATGAATAATGCTACGAACAAAATTCGAGCCTTTCATTTTAATAACCAATTACTACTGATTTGTTCATAACTCATACAAAATAATACAACATCTTTATGAGTTCAATTTATTACAGTTTAACGTACTTGTGCTCTCCAGAGGAGGCTCGTTCGCCTGCTCCATCTTTACAGGAATTTCCCTATTCAAATGAAGTACAAATTCAGTCATTACTGAAATTTAAGATTGATTTTTCAAGTCATTTACTTATATAGATAATTGTTTGATATTGGCTAATAAAAACTATACCAACTTACTATTCCACCAACTATTATTAATTGACTCATCGATTTTCTAACGAACCGGATGGATGCAGCGACAGCTAGCAATTCAATTAAACTTTTAAAGGATTGTTTCTCAGAATGAGAAGATGTTCCCTGTGGTATTTCAAAATTTCGAATTCCGTTCCCTATAGTGTTCAGTTCCACATATACCTTGGTGAATACGATGTTCTTTTTTGCTTTGTCACTTTCTTTATTTTGTCACTATTACTTCGAATCAAATATCGTTTGTAATACTGATAACATGTTTGAAATAAAAATAAGTTTCTTAATTTAAAAATAAGTTTCTTTGAAGTTATATATATATATATATATATATATATATATATATATATATATATATATATATATATATATATATATATATATATATATATATATATATATATATATATATATATATATATATATATATATATATATATATATATATATATATATATATATTTATTTATAAAATGAAGCCACGATGTAATTCGAGAAATATTGATTGTTTGATTGTACATACTAAATTAATGTTTATATAATTGTTTACAAAATACCTCGTTTTCTCTCTTTTTACTTTCCTTGTCAGTCTTGCTTGCTGTCGAGATTATACTAAACAACGTTAACATCAGTTAGATAAGATATAGTTATTTGGTTATGCACTGTGTATTAGTATTAAACTAGTTATTCATATCTCTAAGGGATGGAATAGAATTTGCTCATTTTATTGTATTTAAATTATGTCATATGTTTTTCGGAAAGATAAACAAACCAAACAACTATTCTTCAATTGGTAAATTGTAACAATTAACATTTCAATTGATTAGTACCAGAATACACGGTTTAACACTAACATATTTTTGTATTAGCCTACGAAAAATAATTAAAATGCGTTTTCTGTCCCAAAGGAAACAATTTGCAAAGAGAGAACAAAGAATGAAAGAATATGAAAGAATATAATTTATTTGTGAATTATGATGGATAGTAAAGCAATAAAGGATCTACAAGAAAACATTTTCCACAACGGGAATCACGTGTTCTTCTCCAGAAATCCTCCTTCAAAAATCGGTCAGTTTTTAATCCGATAAATCTAGTATCCCAGTAAACGCCGCCAAAATTCCTAGTCACTGGGTCCCAAAAAATTCCAGGAATGGTCGTAGCCAATAGACCTTTCCCCTTTGAATGAAATTTTGATCTAGACAAACCTGGACAAAATTTTCATTACAGCTTGAAAGAGCATCGCAAAATTAGTAATATTCCAAAGTTTCGTTGCGAAATGTTGTAAAATGCTGATAATATAGCCTTGCGAAGTTTGCCGTTTTTCAGTCATTTTGTATTACAAATGGGAAATTGATAATCAGTTTGATCATCTGATTATAAATTTCCCAGCATGAGCTCCACCTTTGAATTTACTATATGAGTAAATTCTTAAACACGTCCGAATTTATCATTATGAGTATGATAAGTTCGCGGCACATTTTGAATTTATCATAATAATAAATTCGCGGCACCTAACACTAACCCTAATCCCAACCCAAACCCCTAACTGCTAACCGCTAACCCCTAACCCTAACTTTTTTAACTTTTATTTAACTTTTTAAACTTTTTTAAGAATCTAACTTTTTGGGCTTTTTTTGCTTTTTGGGACTCTTTTAAAACTTTTTTAAAACTTTTTTAAGAACTACCTTTTCTAAAAACTTTTTTTAAACTTGAGAACCCCCCCCCCCCCGCACCCGCGCGACCAGCCTCCCTTTTAGTGCCATTACATTAATAACAAGAAGTCTTGTCTGATGCTTGTGGTTTTATGATTAACTCAATTGATAAATTAAAAATTTGCCGCGAATTTATCATAATTATCGCGAATTCATAATGATAAATCCGGACGTGTTTAATAATTTACTCATATAGTAAATTCAAAGGTGGAGCTCATGTTGAAATTTCCCGTTTGTAATACAAAATGACTGAAAAACGGCAAACTTCGCAAGGCTATATTATCCGCATTTTACAACATTTCGCAACGAAACTTTGAAATATTACTAATTTTGTGATGCTCTTTCAAGCTGTGATAATTGTGAAATTTTTGTCCAGGCTTGTCTGGATCAAAATTTCACTCAAAAGGAGAAAGGTCTATTTCCCCAGCGCTAGTTCGATATAGTGTGTTTATTGTGTGAAAATGTAGTGACGATTTGGACTGCAGCTCTATACATGCATAATACAATTAATTCGTAGGAGGGTTCCTGCAAGCCTAGATTTTCAGTAAAACCTAAAGTTGGTGGAGCGCCATGATCACCAAGTTTGGGTGATTTTGAATCATCATGCATTTAACACATAACGACTCTATTTATCACAAACCAATCCAAAACGTATAAAATATAAATTACTTGAAAGAAAATGAATCAGAATTTTTCCAAGCGTAGGGCCACTATTTTTCTAGGGGTGAGGGCGATCGGGCCCCGGGTCCTGGCCAGCTTCTGCCTACGTAACTGATAGAAATTAATTGTTTAAATTTAACCATAGTCGTGAAAAATTACCGGAAAACTTACTTGTTCTCTTTAGAGGATCCAGTTTGATCCTTTTTCTTGGAAATTTTCCGCTTTAAAATAGAAAATAAAGAATTAACACTTTTTCAAATTAGTGATTAATATTGTACTCACTGCAAGGTTGGCAATTTAATTATGTCATAATGTGAACAACCTTTGAATTCGTAGAGCCTATTTCCTAGCTGCTGATTCTAAGGCATAGTTGAAACATCGCACTTATCATGCGCATGCGCTGAACTTAATACATATTAAGTTCACAAAGTTCGTCATAATTCGGAGGTTGTAGTCGAACTAAATTGTTAGATGCATGGGATAGAATGGTTTAGAATGAAGATTTAATTTCTCGGCCTAATAAACAAATGCGGGAAGTTTTTAAATATTTTGTTATCCAGCAGTAAGACCTGTCATTCTACTTAATTGACATGTAGTGTTTTATCTGCTGAGCACAATTATACGAGTTGGTTAATGTGAAAGCCAAACATGTAGATGACTGTTCTGACTTCTGAAACGTTTTCACACCAAAAGATAAAACGTCATGGTTGCCATAGCAACGCCAACACTGTTCATATTTATTTGTATATCTGAATTTTCCTAGAAATGATTATATTAGGATAGGATAGGATGGGATATGATAAAACGTTATTTGACTACGCTGGCCACTTCAACCGAAGCCACTTTCCAAGTGGGGCGTAGATTATTTATGTTACAAAAATATATAAAATACAAAATCACTAATAATATTAAGAATTGCGAATACAAAATACATATTACAAAACAAATGGTACAGTAGTCAAATAGCTAATTCGTTAGACTAACAGAGGAAATATTTCTATTTAAAAAATTTAAAGATTCGCTGTTTCTTACTTGTTCAGAAATGCTCTTCCAGATTTTAACCCCACTATATCGGAAACATTTTCTGCCATATTCGGTATTTGGTCGTGGCAGAAAGAGAGACGAATTTGAACCTCGTAAATTATAACTATGGATATGGTTAGAATTCTGGAGCATTGATGAGAACCTCGATAGTGCCAATTTATTAACAACCTATCAAAAAAAACTAACTATCCAATCAACTATCGATATGGACTACATTTTCAGATCCCTTGTAAAACGTCTCATGTTGTTCTTCTCATTCTTTTGGCTGGTGATGTAGCGATAAACCCAGGGCCTTCATTCCATCCCCCAACGAAAAATCTTGGACGAGGTTTAAATGCTCTCTATCCCAATGCAAGAAGTTTAAAGGCCTTCGTCCCGTCAGATCAAGATTTGTCCAAAGTATGTAAAATTACTCTACTGCAACATTTAGTTTACGGTGCGACGTACGATGTTGTATGCATCTGTGAGACATGGCTGAATGAATCTGTTTTAAGCAGTGAATTGTTACCCGGGTACTCCATCTTCCGTCGAGACAGAGTAAGAAAGATTGGTGGTGGTGTGTTGGTTGCCGTGAAACTCAATTTGCATGCTATATATACTCGTCGACTAGATCTTGAAAACGAGAACATCGAACTTGTTGTTATAGAACTTGCTATTGAAAACAGCAAAATTGTTCTCCTATACACCTTCTACCGCCATCCTGATTCCGGCCCTGATGTCTTTCAACACCTGAATTTATCACTTCAAAACACGTCCAAGTCTACTTGCATCGTCCTTATTGGAGACTTCAATCTTCCAGCAATCGATTGGTCTCTTGATCAACCAACTCCCGCAGCTAACGGGGGACAGCTCGAAGAGTCATTTTGTGACTTAGTTGGTGATAATTTCTTTCAACAGTTCATCAAAGGTACAACTCACACTGGAGGAAACATGCTTGATCTTCTGTTATGTAACTGTGCTGAGATTGTCAAAAATATTTCAACATTCTCACCTGAACAACTAAACTTCCCGACGGACCATCACATCATAGAATTTCAAATTCAACAAACGTTCTGTCGCGCCAAACCAGTTTCGCGTAATGTCTTCGCCTTCAACCGTGGGAACTTTGATGATCTTCGTAGTAATTTAATACAGGAACCATTCCAGGCAGTCTTTACTGACAACATTAATGAATGCTGGATACAATGGAAAAATTGGTTTTTCAATGCGGTACATAAATGCATCCCAAAAAAACAGTTAAGGACACGTACTCAGCACCTTGGATTGATGGTGAAGTAAGATCATATATTCGAAAGAAGTACGTAGCTCTATCGACAATATCGAACTGATCATAGAAAACGGAAACCACGCGGACTAAGCCAAACAATAAAATATCTAGTGAGAAGAAAACATCGTGATTACCTAGATAAAATTAGGGACTCGTTTCGCGATAACCCGAAATTTGGTGTTATCATAAAGCCATATTTCATCATAAATCGACTCTCAATCCCGTCATCTCCTACAAAGGCAAAGTGGCAAAAACGTCTGTCGAAAAAGCTGAACTCTTTAACTCATATTTCTCTTCCGTTTTCCAATCTTCACGATCTAACCATCCTCGAAGTCATGCCTTCGATTCTTCTCAATTAAAAACTGACTTACAACTTAGAGAACTAACGGTTGACGAGGAAGAAGTCTCTAACCACCTGGCCAATCTAGATGTGACAAAAGCAAGCGGTCCTGACGATATTCCTGCGCGGCTTCTGAAAGAATGTCATCAACAAATTGCCCCAAGCCTGTGTGTCCTTTTCAACGCCTCTCTCAAATCTGGTTTTATTCCATCGGAGTGGAAATCGGCAAATCTGACCCCCATACATAAAAAAAGACTCGAAAGAACCAGCAAATAACTATAGGCCAATCTCGTTATTGCCTATCGTTAGCAGGATCCTGGAACGCTGCGTTTACTCAAGATTTTATGATCATGTTGCTCACCGTATCAGTCCATTCCAACACGGCTTTCTCAGAAATAGATCATGCGTCACCCAACTCCTGTCTGTCCTCCAGGTCATCGGACAAGATCTAGACAGAAACACTCAGACTGATGTATTGTACCTCGACTTTGTCAAGGCATTCGACTCTGTAGATCACACGATCCTCCTAGCTAAGCTTCGTTGTTACGGTGTGACTGGCTCAGTTCTTGATTGGTTTGTTAACTACCTTAATGGTAGGACACAAAAGTCGTTGTGGATGGTGCGACTTCAAAAAGGTCTTCTGTCGCTTCCGGTGTGCCTCAGGGAAGCATTATAGGACCCCTGTTGTTTGTAGTATTCATCAACGATCTACCAGACATCGTAGACCCCGAACCGGTACAGCTCTGTATGCAGATGACACCAAACTGCACAAAACCATTACCTGTAATCAAACTGCACAAAAACTGCACAAAACCAAAACCATTACCTGAGTGTGCTTGTGCGTCTTTACAACACTCCCTATCCAATCTTAATCTCTGGACTATGGAAAACAACCTCCGCTTCAACGTCTCTAAGTGCAAAGTTCTCACCATCACCAGAAAGAAAAATCCTATCATTCATGACTACACTCTTGGGAGCCAAAACCTGATTCGAGTATATAGCGAAAAAGATCTTGGAATTACCACCACATCAAAACTTTCTTGGGACATTCACGCGAACACCATCGTCGCGAAGGCCAACAAAATATTAGGCGTACTTAGAAGAACTTGTACGAAATTGATGGACATGAAAGCCAGACGAACTTTATATTTATCGTTGGTCAAGTCCCAGCTGTGTTATGCTACAGAGGTATGGTCGCCGGTTAACAGCGTCCAGATTTCAAGACTTGTTGAAAAAGTGCAAAGAAGAGCGACTAGGTGGATAACAATAACAAAGCGAGGCGAACTGTCGTACAGAGAACGGTTATTAGCATTAGATCTGCTACCGTTAACATATGATCGAGAAGTCAGAGACTTGGTGTATTTCTTCAAATCATTGTTTAGTTACATTGACGTCAATATCGATAACTATGTGTCGTTTGTGAGTCATGGTCGTACTAGACTGAGTCATACGTCAAGATTTATTCTTCAAAGTAAACTCTGTAAAACTAACATTTTCCAGTCTTCATACTACAATCGTGTTGTAAAAATTTGGAACACAGTGTGCCAAGAAGTCTCACCTGACATTTTCCGTAATCCAAACTCGTTTAAACACTATCTTAAACGTAGATACTATACATTAATCAGTAATGTTTATGACGTAGACATGGCTTGTACGTGGTCATTAACTCGTGACTGTCCTGGCCATAGGACTTAATACCACAAGTAATATATATGTGTGTGTATATTTAATTAACTATATCTAAACTAATTACAGGAAGCACCTCGCATGGGACTTTTAGTGTCCCGTTTGTGCTTTTCCGTTTGAGTGTATCTACTAATTTGTGATTTGTGACGTGTGTTTTGTCTTTCGTTTGTCAAGTATTTATCTTTGTACCTGAAATAGTACGTATGTAGATTGCTCAATAAATTCATTAAAACCTTAAACATGAGCCGGGCCATATGTTTTCGCCTTTCTTGATCAAGGGCCAGTTGAGATTGCACAGGCTCATCTTTAAAGTTCATTAAAATTCTAGCACATCTGTTGTGAAGTTTTTGTAGTCGTTCAGACTGGCCTCTACTAATGGAATTCCAAACTTCACAACAGTAGTCGAAATGGGGTTGGACAAGACCATAATAGACTGACTTCAAAGTATCAGAATCAGTGAAATCCTTTATCTTTTTCATGGCACTTATTCCAGAAGATTTTTTTTCGAAGTTTGGTCAATACGACTGTCCCAAGTTAAAAATTGATCAATTTTGACTCCAAGAGCTTTTGTAAAATGAACCCCTTTAATTGGTTCATCCCCAATAAAAACACGCAGTTGTTCATCCAATGTGTTAATATTGTATCGTGATCCAATCAAAAGACATTCCGTTTTGACTAGGTTAATTAAGAGAAAGCCTGTTTGATAGAAGCCATTCTCTGATATTATTGCGATAAGCATTAACGGCCACCTCAACTTCTTTAATTGATTTACCTATCATCGCGAACATACGTGCTGTAGAGTGTTGTAAGCAGTTCGGTAAATCATTGATATAAATTAAGAACAGAAGTGGACCCAATATTGAACCCTGGGTAACTCCATACTTTAGATATTTTAACGTGCTGAGATCGATCTGATAAGTAAGATTTGAAAAGCATAAGAGGCGTAACGCATTCTTGGTACCATATAACTTGATACCATATTGCCCCGCCTTATATTGGAGAACTCTAGCGGAGCCGGCCAACCTTAAGGGAACATTGATTACAACACATAATTACAATGTAGATTGTTACCTTGAAACGTTTCCTTATTGATTTTAAAATTTTCCTACATGGAAAGCATCCCTATGGATAAAGTAAGCGATTCAAAAACAATGATATATAAAAATTGAATAATATTATAATGAATTTATTTTGAGAAAGAAACCAACCATAAAGAATTAACACTTTTTCAAATTATTGTACGCACTGGAAGGTTGGCAATTAAATTATGTCATAATGTGAACAACCGTTGAATTCGTAGAGCCTAGCTGCTACTGAATTTTATATAAACACGGTTAATATAGACGTAAGGCATAGTTCAACCATCGCGCTTATCATGCGCATGCACTGAACCTAATACAAATAAGTTCGCAAAGTTCCGGCATAATTCGGAGATGGAAGTCGAACTTAATTGTTAGATGCATGGGATAGAATGGTTTATAGAATGAAGCTTTAATTTCTCGGCCTAATAAACAAATGCGGAAAGTTGTTTTTATATATTTACTTCAACTTAATTGACGTATAGCTAGTGTTTTATTTTCTGAATGTAATAAAATTAATTGACACGTAGTGCAGGCAGATACAAGTTGGTTAATGTGAAACTTCTAGTTGAATGTTTTGAGAAGTTTTCACAACAAAAAGCAAAAGATAAAACGTCATGGTTTATGAAACTACTGTAATTCATACCTCACTGCATTGAGGGACATCATCCTCCACTGCCACCAATTTATTCTGCCAGTCACTCCTGAATATTTTAAAGGAAAAATTAGTTGAATTTCAGGCGAATTAATCTCTTCCGAAGGTACATATGTTCATTTAATTAATTCATCGATATTGAATATTTTGATTAATTAAAGAAAATGAAAAATGCTATGAACAAAATTTGAGTCCTTCATACTGTATAATAATAAAATTACTACTACTTATTTTTTCATAAGTCATATAAAATAATACAATTAGATTTTAATGAGTTCAATTTATTACAAATTAAGTAACGTACTTGTGCTCTCCAGAGGAGGTTGGTTCGCCGGGTCCATCTTTACAGGAATTTTCCTATTCAGATGAAGTAAAATTTCAGTTATTACTAAAATTTAAGATTGATTTTCGAAGTCATTTACAATAATTGTTTGATGTTGGATAATAAAAACTACCAGCTTATACTATTTCACCACCTATTATTAATTGGCTCATCGATTTTCTAACTAACCGGATGCAGCGACTGCTAGCGAGTTAGGCCTAATTAAACTTTTAAGGGATTGTATCTGAATGATGAGATGTTCCGATCCTTGTGGTATTTTACAAGGGGCAAAGCTGGGACCGCGTCGCTCTTTATCCTTATTATAAACGGCCCAAATCTGTCAGACTTTAGCTACTGGAAATAATTATATAGATTACACGACAACCTCTGAAGTTGTCCAAAACAATGAACCCAGTAAAATTTAGTTGGAAACTAATGCCACGTGACATGGACTGACCAAAACAAATTCAAACTGCACGATGAGAAATGTAAAGAACTGTTAATCCAGTTCCATAAAACCAGAATACCGTTTCCTAGTGTTCATGCAGTTAACACCGGAGGTCGGTTGTTCATACGCCGGTTACCTTAACCCTGGGTTATTGTGAAATTTAAAGCATACTTCCAACTGAGCACCATGTTCATAAACTTGGAAATATGTTTTCAGAAATCTTGTCTCGAACATGAGGAGTTTAATTTTCGAAAGTTTTGAAATAAATAGACGTACAGATATACATAAACCAATATAATGCGTTAAATTTAACCCGCGGTTAGCGCTAAGTGCTTTGAAGTCAAGCGAACCTTCATGGGCTTACTATCAGTGATGATCTACAGTGATCCATGCATGTTACAGAGAATAGTTTGAAAAGGCCAATAAGCGAATTCACTTAATTGTTGTTCAATTAAAGCGTGCAAAGGTATATTCGAAGGAAATCATTAATTTTTTTCTCGTCATGAGTTAGGCCAATTCTCGGGTATGCTAGTGAAGTGTTTATCTTTGCTTTATCTCTATGCCTCAGTGAAGCAATAGAACGTGTTCGAAGGAGAGTAACATCAATATTTTTTCTCGGGCTGTCCTACTGTATATCCTGCTAGTATATCATACAGTAACATAGTAGGATACGTCACTAAATATATAGTCAAATCACAGTGCGATCGGAGTACCCTACGTGCATGATTCTAACAGCAATTTTATTGCTAATTGCATACTCAGGCGTTTTAATTACGGATTTTATTTAATAAACCCGCTTGTTTGAGCTTCCTATGTTAAAACTACATCCGTTTTGCCGTCTTGCCGATAAATTGTTTTTACTTTATAATGAAACATAGGCTAATAAGTGTAAATTGTTCGGTAATTTCAATTCCATCTTCAAATCAATTTGTTCAGCTCGTTTACATTCTAATTTTTTTTTTAATTAAATTAAACAGGATAATTTAGTTAGGAAACTTACAGCTTCGTTGGAGAGGAAAATAGTTCATGTTTTAGGCAAAAGTTAAAGCAACAAAATTCATAAACATTAATCAATCAAAGCAAACTTGCCATATTTTCCATGGTCAATAAATTCTTCTCATTTCTTCAAACAAAAATAGCTTCAAAGCTCATTGTGGGAAACGTGATTTTCCAAATAGCTATATGGTTTTGAAACTAATTGAAATCTTGCTTATCCCACTCTTGGCAAACAGCCATATTTTTTAGATAAGTGAGGTCCTCCCATGAATCATAGTCATGCGCCCGCGATCCTTGATAGTGCTTTCCTTTCCCTGGGTGTAAATAGCCGGGCGGAATTAGTATACCCTCGCCCCGGGCCGGGGATCACATGAAGCGACGATGTAATTCGAGACTGTTTGAATTATTGAAGTTACATAAATTAATGTTTCTATAATTGTTTACAAAATACCTTGTTTTCTCTCTTTTTACTTTCCTCGTCAGTCTTGCTTGGTGTCGAGATTATACTAAACAACGTTAACATCAGTTATATAAGATAATTATCTGATTATACACTGTATATGTCATATGTTTTTCGGAAAGATAAACAACCCAAACAAATATTCTTCAATTGGTAAATTGTAACGATTAACATTTCAAATGATTAGTACCTAAATACAAGGTTTATAACATTAACGTATTTTTGTATTACGAAATCTAACTAAAATTTGTATTCTGTCCCAAAATTGACAAGTAGCACACAAGTTAGTAGCGAAAAAAACGTGAATAGCGAGCGGAAGGTTAAATAGCGCGTTTTGAAGGAAATATGCAAAGAGAGAACTAAGAATGAAAGAATATGAAAGAATATAATTTATTTGTGAAATGTGAGAGATATAGTAAAGCAATAAAGGATCTATAAGAAAATATCTTCAACACATGCATCACGTGTACTTAGCTCCGGCTCCTGGCATCTGGCTACGTAACCGCTAGAAATTAGTTTAAATTTAACCATAGTCGTGAAAAATTACCGGAAAACTTACTTGTTCTCTTTAGAGGAATCAGTTTGATACTTTTTCTTGGAAATTTTCCGCTTTCAAATAGAAAATAAAGAATTAACACTTTTTCAAATTATAGTGATTAATATTGTGTGCACTGGAAGGTTGGCAATTTAGTTATGCCATAATGTGAAGAACCTTTGAATTCGTAGAGCCTATTTCCTAGCTGCTGATTCTAAGGCATAGTTCAAACATCGCGCTTATCATGCACATGCGCTGAACTTAATACATATTAAGTTCGCAAAGTTCGTCATAATTCGGAGGTTGTAGTCGAAGTTAATTGTTAGATGCATGGGATAGAATGGTTTAGAATGGAGATTTAATTTCTCGGCCTAATAAACAAATGCGGGAAGTTGTTTTTAAATATTTTATGATAGCAGATACAAGTTGGTTAATGTGAAAGCCAAACATCGAGATAAATGTTCTGAAACGTTTTCACACCAAAAGAGCTAAAGATAGAACGTCATGGTTGCCATGGCAACGCCAAAACTGTTCCTATTTGTTTGTATATCTGAATTTTCCCGGAAATAATTACATTGCCCCGCCTTACATAGTCAAGGGGAGCCGGCCCATCTTAATAAGGGAACATTGATTACAACACACGATTACAATGTAGATTGTTACCTTGAAACGTTTCCTTATTGATTTTGAAATTTTCCTACATGGAAAGCATCCCTATGGATAAAGTATACAATGATAATATAAAAACTAATGATATTATAAAAATCGAACAATTAATTTAGTTTGAGAAAGAAACCAAAAGGAAATTCGTTTCGGTCCTCGAAACGTCTGGGGCCGGTTGTAAAAAACATAGTTAATTCAGTACGTTTAATGCAGTTAGCGTTAACTACCGTATATAGTATTAGCACAAACTATTACATAAATTAAGGAGTGATTAACCGCCAACGGGCGCTGGCATTAAGCATTTTTAACACATTGTCGACTCGCATTTAGCAAATAGGCGGGCATTTGATTCACAATAGTGAAATGAACTAAACAGAAAAATGAGGCAAAAATCAAAGAAGAAGGCAGTTATTCCATGAGATGTCTACGTTAAATCAAAGTGCAGCTGTTTGGCAATTATATATCAACGTTTCTTCGCGTAATGCTTATCACACGTCATCTTCGTGAAGTCTTCCGGTACAAAAATATATTGTGTTTTCGACAAAAAGCCAAAGCGACAGCATTTTAAGAGTTTATAACTGCCTGGAAACATTTACACGGTGACACGGAGATAGCAATTGAAAATCCCAGGAAAGCGTTGATTTTCATTATTGTCTTGCTGAAAACGTTGTTTACTCCTTAACACCATGAAGCCTTCATGCAGTTAAGGGCTGAACAGCTTCCGTCCGAAGCGGCATTTTTAACTACGTTTTGAGAAGTCAACGACATCTTGGATATAGTTAATTTAACATAGGCTTTTAACTACTTTTTTAACTGCTGTCACACTTTTATACAACCAACTCAATTAACTACGTGATAATCATTATAGTTAACTACAATGTAACTACAAAACGGGTAGTTAAATAGCAGATAAGAGTTTTATGCAACCGACCCGGTGCCCATGTACAATCTTATAAATGCAGTATACAACAGGCAAGTGTGAAACACAGTTGACTGACGAAAAACGAGAAAGAAGCAGAATTAATTACCTGGTTTGGGGAGTATTCATTGTTGTCTTCAGTGATTGCACTCTCGCTACTTATGCTAAAAGTATATTAAAAGATATATTTGAAGATCCAGGCTTACGGATTGAGAACTTTGTAATAATACATACTGATATGCGTGGTGTTTCCGTAAACCAAAGCAAAAGGCAAAACGTTTCACACTCGCCAGGCAAAACTACAAATAACTTATTTTCATTATTTTTCAAGCATTATGCATGCATGGTATGACACTATGACAGGTATGTCATTACTTACTTTAATTTCAAAATATTACTTACAATGTAACACTTATTGCACTTAAAGACACAGCTTTTGAGTCTAGAATGTTTAAGAGGAAGAAGGGATAAGATCAATGTATAAAATGTAACAACAGCACAGCAATATAATATTTTATTGAAATGTATATCGAAGCTTACTTGTATCATTCTCAACTGTTTCTGTTAGCTGAAAAAGAATATTAAATTAAACAGTAAAATTTCATAATATACTTTCATTGTTTGCATTATGAAATGAAACGCATTTTTGTTGATAAGATGTGCACTAAAGTATGGTGAGAAAATTATTGACCATTTTCACGGGCGCCAGAAACAACGTTAACGTGAAGCGGCAAGGGCACTCGGCAATTTAAAAAGGGCACTAGACTTCTGACCCTAATTCTTGAGGGCAGCAATGTTCGTTAAAGTTTGCTGTATACGCATGTCGATATATTTGTAGCCAATATAAGTAGTAATATAGAGGCCGTTCGACCCTTATTTTTGAGGAGGAGTGAGGAGAAGCGAGGAGGAGGTGTGAGGAGGAGGGGCAGAAGAAGGGCGGAGTGTGGTGGAGGGAGGTGATGGAGTTGACGTCACTCATTAGTATACAATACGTCATAATTATATGCAATAACGTCACGCGGGCCTGTTCGGGCGAAATTGGACAAGACTTGCTGACTACGCATTTTTTAGCGCCCCTTCACGTGTGTGATACAATAGAGGGATTAAGATTGGCTTACTATGATTGGTTGTTTGATTTAACGAGCGTCAGTATAAAATCGACAAGCGTCTTGTAGTGAGCATAGTTCTGCATTTGACAACGCTTAGTTGAAGTTTGGTGAAATTTATCGTAAAGAAAAGTACTTGAGAAAGAATGGCACAGCAACATCGGGAGAATATTTGGTAAGTTTAATTTAAACTGAAAATTAATATAATATCAAGAGTTTTGTGTATGTAATCGACTTCTATATTTTGTAGATAGATAGATAGATAGATAGATAGATAGAGAGATAGATAGATAGATAGATAGATAGATAGATAGATAGATAGATAGATAGATAGATAGATAGAGAGATAGATAGATAGATAGATAGATAGATAGATAGATAGATAGATAGATAGATAGAAACTTTATTTAAAGAGGGTGACACTTAATAGTACGAAGTACTAATGAACTTGTGGCCCTCATAAATGGAGGAGAGACCATTTCATGGTAGAGTTGGAAAATGACGAGGTCAATCGCCAGCTTTGTGCCGTGGACACATTTTCTTGGTCACCTGAAACTCAGGAACAAGTTCTCGCTGAATGGGACAACTGGCGAGAAGAACCCGCCCGCCTGATAAGTGTACAAATATTTTGTATATTAATGTATGCATGCACCCAAACGTCGCTGATGACTTAGCAACACATAACAACGCAACGCCGGTTTGTAAAGTTTTAAAGCATGTTTTATTGATACAAATAACAGATGATAGTGTCAAAAAAATATTACAACTGTTCTAATTCTAACTTCTATTCTTGATAAACTTTCTTGTGATCTGACTCGGTCATCTTAACAGTATATATGTATGTAGGAGGATTGGTAAATAATATTGAACAACATGCAAATATTGACCATAGCAACGACGTTGACAACTCGGGATTAGCAACTGTTTAGTTCTGTTTCAAATATGTCTATATTTTTGTCACGAATAGATTCCTCGCTATGTAACATACGAAAAATCCTTCAATATACTCGTGGAAAATTATCTCTTCCGAGAAAAGATACGGCTATAACTCTGCTATATTAATTTCGATAACCGAATTTTGCCATGTGAGGGACTCGAGCTATTCATAGTAAGCCAAGATTAATCCCTCTATTGTATCACACACGTGGAGAGGACGCTAAAAAATGCGTAGTCAGCAAGTTTCAGCCGATCTTGTTTAAACTCGCCCGCGTGACGTCATTGCATATAATTATGACGTATGTTAATGATGAATGACGTCATTACTCCTCCTCATTCCTCCTCACTCCTCCTCACTCCACCACCTCCACCACACTCCACCACCTCCACCACCGCCGCAAAAATCCGGGTCAAACGGCCCCTCACTCCTCACTCCTCCTCACTCCTCCTCCTCACTCCTCCTCAAAAATAAGGGTCGAACGGCCTCTATATTACTTCTACTATAAGTTGGGCAAATTTTAGCAGAACAAGGACACATCACGCCTGGCAAAAAGTAGTCCAAAATCGCCAGAGGTGTTATAACTTTTTAAATTTTCATCCTGATTGCACGAAATTTTGCATAAACATAAAACATATCATTCTAACAAATCGTGCAGTTTTTGTTTTTGGATTTTTTATTTTTTGGCGGGAAAATGACGTCACAAACTTGGCGCCAAAAATTTAAAAATTAGGAATGACTAATTTTATTTATTTATTTGGAAGACGATGCTGTAGCAATCTTGAAACTGAAGTCTGTTTCGAAATACGACCATTCGCTGCAAAGATAGACTGGTTCAAAGTTCGAAAAATCGGCCATCTTGTTACTAAAAATAGAACAAAATGGCGGATTTTTCGAACTTTGAACCAGTCTATCTTTGCAGCGAATGGTCGTATTTCGAAGCAGACTTCAGTTTCAAGATTGCTACAGCATGGTCTTCCAAATAAATAAATAATATTAGACATTCCTAATTTTTAAATTTTTGGCGCCAAGTTTGTGACGTCATTTTCCCGCCAAAAAATAAAAAATCCAAAAACAAAAACTACACGATTTGTTAGAATGATATGTTCTATGTTTATGGAAAATTTCGTGCAATCAGGATGAAACTTAAAAAAGTTATAACACCTCTGGCGATTTTGGACTACTTTTTGCCAGGCGTGACATATTCATTTCTGCTTAATATTTGATGCAGCTGCGAAAAATGCAATATAGGTCCTCAGTGTCATAGGAATCGAACCTGAGGCCTTGCCCAACCAAATGAGCTACAGAGTCCATGGCAAGTTGTCGAGCTCTAACCGTACGTTCATGTATTTATGCTAAAGGGAGTCTGGAGGGGGGAGGGGGCTGAAAATAAAAAAGTTTGGTATTTAACGGTAAATATTTGAATCTGCTGAAAAGTGTTCTGAAACGATAAACAGTATTTTTTCCTCACGCTTCATGGTAAAATTTTTTGTTGCTTTCACGACTGACGGAGCGAGAGGAGACGATTAGGACGCTGTTGAAATGATGGATTGGGTTGGGGATATAGGGATATAAAATTAGGTTTGGTTGTACAGACGCATGGTAAAGGTAGGCACGCGGTGGGTGCAATGGTTGTTCGTATATTGATGTGGATGGATGTTGTTAATTCGCCAAATACATATATTACATTCCTGAAATCATGCATAGAGTATGGTCGTGGAAAAAGTGAAATTCAATATGCCGCTCACTCTCGACATTTTAGTGCGGTTTTCGGTTTGTGGGATACATGTACAGGCAGAAAGAAAAGAATACACGCAGTAATGGTAAATTATAACAGAAGAGGATACATGCAGTAATGGGTCGAGTTTTTAAACTCTAAGTATCACTTTTTATCTTTATCACTGCCTTTTCACGAATCGACGTTTTAGCTACTAAAATTTTGATTATAAAAATATGTGCATGTATGTGATTTCATTTATGATTTAAGAATAATTTTGCCGAGCTCTGTATTTATTCATTTTCAAACCAAAATATTTTGCAATTTAAGGTTCCGCCGTCAAAAGAGGACATGGGGGATTTGGATGAGAGTACTTTCACTCGCGTTTGGCATTTAAACTTTATCGTTTTCGATATTTCCACAGCCTTTTATAGCAGCTATAATAAAACTTATATTCGCTGCATGGGATCTTTTATTCCTCAGACCTTTTTCAAACCGCTATAAAATTTCCCCCTGGTGCATCAATGCAATAGCTGCAAAACTATTTAGTTAGATAACCCGCTGATAATTATTAAATAAAGCTGCGGTGGTGGTAATTTCCTACCAAATATCTACATTGCATGGCATTGCGGATTACCCGACGGAGCTATTTTTCTCGCATTCACTTACCTTTGTCTCTGAAATATCATTTTCATCATTTGCTATTAATAAACTTGCGACAAGATCACGGATCAAAGGATAACTTTTTTCTGTATAATGAGAAAAACTGATTATTATATATTTAAGAGAATTTTTGTTAGACATACACACTCTCGTGTCACACAACAGTCAACAGTCGTATTTACCAATAACCGATTATTAACTTACCGAATTTATCGCTTTCGGAATTTTTTTCTACAAAATACAAAAAGCTCTATATTAATAGCATACATTGCAAATTTGCAATTTGTCTAACTTAGTCATTGTTAAGTAAATATCACGAAAAACTATCTATGTTATATATATTATACTTAAATGTTTTGAATGAATCAGTCACATTTTTAAGTTCGTTAGTGTTGTTGATGTTATTCTCAGCCTTTTCATTATTAGTTCATGAGGAAAACCCAATAACTCACCCATGCATATGGCGTCTTGACTCCGTTTAATTTAAATACAAGTCCGTTGAATAAGTAATACAACAAAAACAAAAGCTGTTTATTATACCGACGTATAAATATGCACGTCAACGTGTATATATAGTTGTAAAAACGTGGCTGCATGCATGGCATCTCGTTTCCTAACACAGTTTTCGGTATTTTATATGCTGGCGATAAACGCTTGTATGCATGTTGATCTATGATATATGAAACATTCTAAACCCAAGATTTCTTATGATAATGGTTAATATTTTCCCGTGTTTAACTATTGGAATACTTTCAGAAAACTTTAATTTGCTTTGGGTTAGCGTCACCGTGAATTAATTTCTTCGAACGCTGGTGAAATGTTCGCGCGCGCATTTTTGCGTTATGATGCAAGGTAATTGATGGTAAATTTTTGAAATCATTTTTTCGTGGTAAAAAGGTAGAATAAATATAGAGGACTCGCAAGAAGTTTGCTTGTTTGCCAAAATACTTACATACTTGATAGTGAATTTAAATATATACTTGTCTATACTCTCCTAATATGAAAATCGCAATCTTGCGCAAACTGAGAATAAACCAGAAATGTTCTTAATTTAAATAAATAATAATATAAAAACATCTCTTTTTAAGTTTTTGCCACAGTTTGCATTACCTGTCTGCACCAATTAAGCAATTAAGATCAGGAATGTTTCTGTGAACGCGAAAACGTAGTGAATAGAAATTCAGAGAAAACTTACCTCCTTCCATCTTGAAAAAAATTCACATTGAAACTTAATTAATTTATGACGTATTAATAATCAATGGCCGCAGCAATGTTAGAAATTTGCACACGCAACGGAGAAACCGATCACGCATGGAAAATGTTTGGTAAAACTTCTTGCTTCATGTGATATGAAGATTAGTAGAATCATGTCACCCATGAAGGTGATATGTTTTATGAAAATACGCGTGGGGATAATATATTGATAAGTTTTGAGCGCCCTGTCCGCAAAAGAACCCTCGTTGTTATACGCCTTTTCAGGTTTGGAGACGCCATCTTGCAAAGTAGGGAAACTTTATCCCAACTTGGGAAGATCGAGTCGCAAAACCCGAAAATGCGTATATAAAAGGTTTTCACGGAATATTATGTAGAATGTTACCTTATTAAATAATGCGAAGGAAAGTGACAAATTTCACGTAAAGTAATATAAATAAAAAAATATTCGCATAGTTATTTCAGTAGCAAGTGTATTATTATGGAGGTTCAGATTTGATTTCCACTAGCGCTACCGCTACTGGTACATGTCCAATACTGACTGGACAACTCAAATGTACATTGGACATGTGCATGTTCCAATGGACAATGCTGACTATACACCGGACTTTGTAAAGGCATCATGGATATATATATAATTGGTAATGGTATAATTGTCCAATGGTCCATTGGATCCAATGGACATTTAAGTTTGGTTCACACTGGTCGTAATTCATCGGCGAACTATTGTATTCTTTTCCGACAGACAAAGCATCTTACACACCAATGACCACAGACAATAGAAATCCTCGATTCTTACGACCAGTGTGAATCAGGCATTAAAATGTCCATTGGAAATTTGCCGGCCACTGAGGAATGCATGCACGCTTGTCTATTACAAGTGAATATACATGTCGATGCTTCTTTGTATTATATTAAAACTGAGTTCACTGTAGTTATCAATTTCTTTCACGCAGTTAGCCCTACAATAGGGAGCTTTAGATTTGACTACGAGTACGACTACGAGTACGAGATTCGTCAAGCGAAAACGCATGCTGTATGCTTACGCCATCCCGTACTGACGCGAAAAATTCGTAGCCGTCGCCCATCTGAGAACGAACTTGCGGATAAATCTCGTAGCCTTCACGACGACTTTTCAAAAAAACAAAGAAAGTTGACTTTTTTTTGTTTTCCAAAAATAATTTCTAGCATTTATATAGCGTTTATCCGGCGCAAATAATATATTAATACTAAATATCTGGCCTGTTTTTAATGTTATGACTTATTTTCACGTTTTGTAGGGGATTTTAGTCTGCAGGAGATTTAGTTTATGAAACTTTTTCTCTCGTTGTTGGTTTACTGTTATAAAAACAACATTTGAGTGAAAACGAAAACGACTACGGTAATTTCCTAGCACGCGATCAAATCTCGTACTCGTAGTCGTACTCGTAGTCAAATCTAAAGCTCCGTAGTACTATCGTAGCTGTTACTGCAAGTCGCGGCGTGACTATTTTAATACTATATACTATAGTTTAAAAACTATCAATTTATCTTTATCGGCTTTTAATTTCGGCTTCACAAACAATGCAAACGTGCGATTTAATTCTTCGCCAAAGGTAACTTCTAAACTATTTTTGTCCAAGACCAATACCAATGGTCCCATGCCGCTTCAGCGTCCCGTGCCGCTTCTGTCAGCGTCCTCTTGTCGACAGCATATGGTTCTACCAGCACTACTGTTCCAGTAGACGCTAAAAAGGAAAACTCAGCCAATACGGATAGCCAATACGGATATCGACCTGCAATTTCCTTTCTTCCTGTGGCCTCTAAACTTCTAGAAAAAAGCTGTTCACTACCAAGTGTATACCGGTATTTTACTGAACATTATTATTATTATAAATTTCCAAACTAGCAGTAACAACTGAATTACTTTGGAATTACAGGGTATAAGAACATAGGTATTCAATCTATTCTATATTTACAGGTAAAAATAGGTAAGTTAGATAAAAATAACGATAATAATCTAAAGTTTACTTATTATTATAAGCACGAGACGCAGCAGGAATGAAACTGTTCGAAAAACGTTCAGTTCTACACCTAGGTACTAATAAGTTGGGATAAGACCTCAGATTATAAGTTTGAAGACTTTTAGGCGGTACTAAGGCATTCAGTTTATGAGTGGGTTCCAACATCTTCGAAAAAAGTCGCTTGCAAAGAACAGTTCTACGTTCGTAAAGAGTCATCAAGTTAGCTTTAAGCAAACATTCAGCATAGATAGTTCCAGGGAAAATAATTTTTAATGCCCTTTTTTGTATTTTTTCAACTTGATCACTCAGGTAATGAGGAAGGCCATAATGCCACACCTGACAAGCATATTCGACAATTGGTCGAATATGTGTACAATAGGTTGAGATCAGAATATGAGAAGGTAAAGCATTTCTTTTAAGAAGGCGCAGACCGTACAAACGCTTCGCGGCTTTCTTGCAAATGTAGTCAATATGGCAGTTCCATTTGAGGTCGTCCGAAAGGACAACGCCCAATAGTTTGGCCTCGGAAACGACGTCGACCTCTTGACTGCGAATGGTAATAGGGGCAAACGATGGAGTAAGCTTAGAAAAGCAGACACGCAATTCTTTGGTTTTTATACGTTTAACTTCATATTATTGTTTGATGACCATTCAGAGCAGCTGATGATGTTAGCGGGTAACTGGGAAGGGGAATTGTTTGATATTATTTCCCAAAGGCTAGTATCATCGACAAATTTAACAGTTTCATCCGCTACAGCCAAGTCATTTATCATGATCAAAAATAATAGCGGGCCAAGCTTCGTTCCTTGTGGGACGCCGGCGTTTAAAAACTTCCACTCAGAAAAGAACTGACCAACACGGGTTCTTTGTTGTCTGTCTGTTAGGAAGTTTGCGATCCAGTTGAGTAACACGGGATGAATTTCCATGTCTTTCAATTTTTCCAACAGAATGTTATGATCTAATCTATCAAACGCCTTGGAAAAATCAAGTAAACAAATCCGTATAGTGTTACCTTGTTTGTCAGCTGCTTCAAACCATTTATGTAGCATGTAGATTAATGCCATACTAGTGCTTGAACCCTTCAGCGAACCAAATTGCAAGGAATCAATTTTTTTTTAGACGGAGTCAAGTAGCCATTTGTAGGGAAAGGATTCAAGAATCTTGCTGATAATTGGTGTGAGGGAAATTGGGCTGAAGTCAGAATCAACATCTTTAGGAGGCGAAGATTTATGAACTGGTGTAATATTTGCTACCTTCCATATTGAGGGAACAAATCCTTCACGAACTGATGAATTAAAAATAGAACACAAAGGTCGACACAACACTGAAGCGTTTTCCCGGAGGAGCCAAGAAGGAATTTCATCGGGACCAGCAGATGAATGAAGTATCGATGATAATAGGGCCTTTTCATTCTCCTCCTCGAAATCATCTGGAATGTCATTTGTGGGAAGGGGGAGCCAGTTTAGATTGGGTAAGGAGGACCCTACAGCAACGAACTTGTCGTTGAGCAAATTTGCTAAATCGGCATCAGAGTAGGATTTACCTTGGAACATCATTGTAGATACATTCTTGGAGGACTGAAGACCGGCAATATTCTTCACCGCTGACCACCATTTACGAGAATCGGACTGTTGAACGCCCGCGATACTTTTATAGTAGTAATTTAGTCGTGCCTTCTTGCAAAGTGCATTGACTTTGTTTCGATAGAATCTGAACATCAGGTTATTGCCAGCCGCCTATGCTGTCTGCCGCTTGGAAATGAGAGATTTAATTTCGGAAGTAATCCAGGGCTTGTCGCTAGAATCAATTTTGATTTGTTTCCAAGGCAAATGTTCGTTTATGATATTATCAACGATGGTGGAAAAATACTGGAACTGCTCGTCAAAAGATTCCATATGGTGAAAAGGTAACCAATTAACTTTCGACAGATGATCGCTAACAATTCGACGATTGGTTGGGCGAGAGTCTCGTACTAAACGTGTAGACCTTGTGCCACCATAAGAGTTCGCTTGAAGAGCTTTGAAAGTCAAGCGAGTTCATATATTATCATATTACGCAATTGTCTGAACAAAAATATAGACTAGCCATACCTTTCGCCGAACATAACTTTGGCCCATTCGGACCAGGGATTATTCTAAGATGCAATGATAACGAATTCGTGCAGTGATAAATGAGATTTGTGCAGTGATAATTTATATTATGTGCAGTGATAAAATGCGATATTGTTCAATAGCAGGAAAAGGCGACAAAATGACTACTGCTTGTATACTAATTTGCATGTAATCCACATGTGACAAACATTTCAGATTTTACTGGGAATGTACAGGGTGAAAATATTTAACTCTAAATTATTGCAATCTGAGTGCTCGGCTACTGTTTGCCGACCTCTTAATCAATAAAGCATTCATTCATTTACTAATGTTTCAGTGGCATATTTATTCCGATCGGTATCTCTCCTAGCAGCCAAGTCGTGTTGAAGAATACGTCATCTTCGCAAGGTTAAGCTGCTGCCGAGCGATTTTGTTTTGAGATTTTTGACACTGTTTTTGACAACAATTTATAGATTAATCTATTTCATGCATGCAGAGTGAGAAAGACTAGATCTTGAGCAATATTGCTTGGTGTTTTGCATGCAATTCAAAAAATATGTGAAGATGTGTATATTTTGCATGAAATAGAATATGCAGAATGCAGATTTGGGCTCCATTAGCGGTCATTTTGATTTATTTGCCTGCATATAATTAGTGACATGGATGGGGTAAACTTTAAAGTTGCAGAACCAGAGTACATATTATACTCATGCAGGGCAGTCAGAACGTTTTCTAAAATGTCGCTAAATATATATAAATTTTGTTATTTTCGCGCTTTTGTGCAGTGACAAAATTTCCTTAAAATAATCCCTGTTTCGGACGTATCTTTTTTCTAATAATCTTGTTCCATTAATCATTATAAAAAACACTACCTAGACTGTCGTTTACGAGCCTGTATCTTCATATCTGCACTTTATTCACGGTATTACATCTCTGTGAAGCCTCACATGTTGGATTGATGTTCGTTGTTCATTCTTCAAGACAATGGGATTACCGATTCCAGAAAAAAATTAAAGAATTCAACGCTTAAGTAATATTTCAAATCCGAGTTAGTGTTTTAGACGTGGTTTCTAAATACAAGTGCCATGAACAATGGCGAGGCGCAGCCGAGCCGTTGTTCATGGCACTGGGGATTTGGAAGCCAAGTTTAAAACACTAACGAGGATTTGAAATTGCTTCTCACACATCATTAGACTTTCATAGCGATGAGGCATGAAATTATTAGATATTCAAAAAAGTGAGCGTGGGTATTAACGATTACATTCGCTTGAAAGTTTGCATGAAGTGCAACGAAGCATTCAGTTCGCTTTCGTCGTGAATAGATGAATTTTGTTGGCAAAAGAGCATGGTAAGCGGTTTAGAGAACCAGAAAGTGTTGAGCACAGCATTGTGCACAGTATTGTCGCTCGGCTGACAAGGTTGGGGATCCGAAAAACGATATATCAGATTATGTGTGCGATAAGGCGCTATCTGGTGGAAAATGAAAGAGCCGAAGTGAATATATATTTTATAGACGATAAACATTACTGGTAAGTTGCTGTATTATAGTGTTTAAAGCGCTGTTCATTATGATAGTTGGTAAAAAAGTTGCTTTTCCTATATTTATGTAGTTTTCAAACGTTTAGGAAAAGTGTTAGCTATAAAGTGTAGTTAGAATAAATTTCTAAATACAACTTACTGTATTTAGAAATAATTCTAAACATAGCAATTAAACATATTTGCATAATCTTTTGTTTACGCCTCAATTTCCCTATTGTTCAAAGCCCTTCCCACTTGAAGTAATTAAAGTCCTGGTCTAGACGGGGTATCCAGATAGATACACGTGATGTAAATTAAACCATGTCATTGGCCGAAATGCTATGAATATCTAATGATGTATGAGAATTCTCAATTAATATATTCGTTATTTTTTCGTTAGTGTATGCCATCACTCGATATATCGGTATCAATTACGAAAATAACAATAGTTTATATAAATACGGCAACAGTAACTTCTAAAATTAGCAGGAATTATCCTAATTCTTTACTCCTGTCAATCAAAAAAAAAAATCAACTTTCTGACCAAACACAAAGCTCCGTCACCCAGCTACCGGAGAACTAAGAATGTTTAGTTTTTGGGCATGCGGTATTTCTAGCTTTCCGTTTTCTCGTGCCCGCGAATACCATCTGCCAACAGGCTACCCTCCCCCCACCGCCGTACCCCCAGTTGAATGTTGGGTCAACAAAAATCTGATGTCTGGTTGCGAGGCGCCAACATTTAAAGGGGTGGGGAGAGCGGGGGTGGAAAACTGTATCCCGAAATGGAAAATTTCAACCGAGTGCATGTGAAAACTACAATCTTGGAACGGATATCTGTTGAAAATGCACCCAAATTTGAAAAAAAAAGCCAGCATTTTTCAGTTAAAAGCAACTATTTGCGTTGCCCCCAAACAATGTTGGTTAATGTAAAGTGGATTTTCAACACATGTCACCTAAATACCAACATTGTATAAGTGGGGAGGGAGACAATGTTTGAAAATTTAAGAAGTCTACTAATCTTTTTCCAGGATTGTTTTTAAGCCAAACACTTAAGGGATGGGAAATAAATTTTTTAGGCACATAAAATTTTCTATCCTATTATGTTGTTATCAAAGTCAAGTTGCACATATGTCAGTAGAAACAGACCGAGAAAATTTTTTTCTGGTGGTGGGACTTCCGATGGTATAATTTCAAAAAAATGCTATAATTTGGGCCACAGCTAGGGTTATCTTGCAGTTTCGTTGAATTTGGACACAATTTTAGATTTTTCTGTTTGCTGTAATGTTCTCAGGTCAATATGATTGATTGTGATGTTACTCTGAGTGTATATATATCCACACCGGGTAAACTTAAAATATATGCCTGGCCACGGTTGGAATCGAACCTACGACCTTTGGAATACTAGCCCAATGCTCTTCCAACTGATCTACGCGGTTATGTCGGTTTGAGTATGTGATATCTCATGATTTTTTGATTACATTGATATCGAAGGAACTAGATTTTGTTCCGAAATATCACATAGTCGAACCGACCTGACCGCGTAGCTCAGTTGGAAGAGCATTGGGCTACTAGGCTATACCAAAGGTCGTAGGTTCGATTCCCACCGAGGCCAGGCATATATTTCAAGCTTACCCGGTGTGGATATACAATCAGAGTAACAACACAAGCATAACGATTCTAGATGTTTTTATACTTTTGAATGTATAGTAAATTTCAAATCAGCTTCAACTTAGAATTCTGTAGGCTTAACACCCTTTTCAAAACGTTTGACTTAGGGTTTTCTGGCGGAAATTAAGCGAATTTAATTTCATAAAATACACATAACTAGTAATATGATTTTTTTCTGTGTTGGTGTTGTGTACTCAGGTGAATAATATGTTTGCGATGTTACTCTGAGTGCATATCCACCCCGGGCGAGCTTGAAAAATATGCCGGGCCACGGTGGGATTCGAACCTACGACCTTTGGAATACTAGCCCAATGCATATGTACTCAGAGTAACATCGCAAACATATTATTCACCTGAGTACACAACACCAACACCGAAAAAATTCATATTACTAGAACACATTGGTATTGAAGGAACTAGATACTGTTCCGAAATATCACTTACTCGAACCGTCCTGACCGCGTAGCTCAGTTGGAAGAGCAATCATTGGCGTAGTATTCCAAAGATCGTAGATTCGAATCCCACCGTGGCCGGGCATATTTTTCAAGCTCGCCCGGTGTGGATATGCACTCAGATTAACATCGCAAACATATACACATAACTACTTGATTTTTTGAGTTCGTTTGGAATAAATAAACTAAGAGACATTTCTGCTCGTTTATCATATGCTTTTGTCTTAAATTATGTTACGAATAATGTATTTTTAAGGTGTTTGGTTCTCTCTACACATTTTCAACTATATAGGTTAGAACAAATCTCAATCTCTACATGTTCTATTATGTTACACTAATTATTACTATACCTTACTGTAGTTCTTGACATGTTACTACATGTTATACCTATATTTTTAAAAGAAACTATAGATTTTTCTAAACGTAGGTCTAACATGTTGTAACTTGTAAAGAGAAATAATAAAATTCTGAACTTTTAGTGTAACATGTACTCTAACATGTGGTGTAATATGGTGTAACATGTAGTAATTTTATTCAGTGTGTACATTTATCAAATAATAAAAAGATCTTCGTTATGACAATCACCAATTTTCAGACAATCATAGGTACATGCGCTGTAAAAGCATTTTGAAACCATATATTAAAACATACTTTATAGGTACAATTCTGCACTATAAAATTTTAACGATTGGCAAAATATGTCAAAAAATGTGACGGTCATTAAATATTGTCCAATGTAACAATCTATATATGCCATATCTGTTCCTCTGATAGTTTTTTGTTATTAACTGCCTTATTGGATAAATTAACCACAATTTTCCTAAAGCAGGGCACCTACATTAAGCCGCCCCTCGTCTACCGATCCCCCCATTGCCTTCACAAAGTTTAAGGTGGTCTCATACACTAAAAACTTTTTTTTGTTTAACCATTTTTCAATCATATTTGAGTCAAATATGATTGAGGACGTTTGACTGATACAAAATCAGTTACTTTTGCCATAGTAACTTAGAAATGGCTGCCGGTAGGGTAAAATATAGGGGCATAGAGCTTGCGCCAAAAAAGATTCAAACCGAACCAAACTACAGGGAATCTCAAACAAAGTTTTATTCGGCACCTAAAAGGTTGGTCTGTGATTTGAACCTAAAAAAACAAAGTTTAAAACCTCCATAGTTATCTTTTCTATAAGCATACGATGAAAAGGCTGCAATAAAGCGTTCTTTTCGCCGGATATAATCCCTGTGCGTAAGTGTTTTAGGTTCAAATCGTGGTTCGTTCAATGATGTATAAACACCAAAAATTTTAGGCGAATTGATTCAGTACTAAATTCAGAAGAATTTTTGAAAGCGCGTGAGAAGCTCTTCAAGGAAACTGACTTTAAAGGTTTTGCATGCATTAGAATAACTTAAATAGAACAATGCCATTAAAAAGGGACACAATAGTGTAAACCAATTGCATGCCATTATATGCTCTGGGTAAAATCATGGTTTTACCCTGACTGGTGTAGATTAAACCGGATTTCTCCCGTTTTGATATACTTTCATGGTTTAAAACCAGCGGATGTTATGAAGAATAGTGTAATAAACATGTTTTTGTATTTTTGTAAAATTGGCAAATCTTGAAAATTTTTTGTATAAGACCACCTTAATCAAACCCTGAATTATGTTCCTAATATTGAGTCCATTTTAATTTGAGAATTATGTTTTGAAAACGACTGTTCAATTAACTTGGTAAGAGAATTATCCATTGTATTTTTTCAGACAATCTCGGAAAAAATATCTTTAGACTTTTCAAAAAAATACACCAAAATTTGAAAACATATGATGAAAATGCGAGCATTTTTCAATTGCAGCTATTTACGTTAAATCCCCCCTGTGCCAGCCCCACTGCTGGTTAAACTTTCAATGAACAACGGTGCTAAATACAAATACAAACACACAGGAATTACACGGATAAATACAAATTACTGAATACTGGACAGAAACAGATAAAAATGATAACAATCGTCTTACAAATATCTATGACAGGACACAGGTATCGGGCGAAAAACGTAGGAACAAGTCAGCAACACAACCAAGCGCCCCAAAGTTTGATATCGCTAAGCTACTTCAATGAAAAAGTCCATCAGCCGGAAGTCGCGGCACCTACATGGCTCCCCAAAATGTCAACTTTGTTAATTTTCTAAATATTAACTTAATATCTTTTAAAGGTCACATAGAAATGTCAACTAAAGTTTATTGCTCCCTGGCGGAGACGTTCCTTTCGGTCTCTACTTGCTCCACCATTTCTAACAACACTGTCAACTTATGAATTGGACGTTCGAAGCTGCTGAGGCTATTCTTTCTTCTTCCAGTCTTATCAAGGTTGCCTGTTGCCTTCTGAATCTCAACTTTTCGAACTAGACCATCATCATTGGGGTAAGTTTTTGTGACTTTCGCTAACTGCCACTGATTTCGCGGAAGGTCTTCGTCTTTGTCGATAACAATATCACCAACCTGAAGGTTTTGTTTTGCAAGATCTGATTTACAAGTTGTGGAGGTATTCGAGTCTCCATCTCTGCCAGAATTGATTTGCTAAAAATTGCACAAGCTTCCATCTTCTACGACTGTAGACATCGGGTCGATTGAACTGTCCCGGTGGTGGCAGTACAACTTTAGATTTCAGGGTAAGTAGTTGCATTGGTGTTATTGGTTCTGGACGTACTGTCGGAGTCGGAGATATCTGCCGTTAATGGGCGAGTGTTAACAATATTCTCTGCCTCTGTAAAGAGCGGGCGTAGAGTCTCGTCGTCGAGTTGGTCGCCGAGTTCAGTCATAAGAGCGGTGATGACTGATCCGACTGTTTTGATCTGTCGTTCCCACACACCTCCCAGATGCGAAGCATGAGGGGCATTCATTCTTTGTCAGAAGGAATTGATGGACGTGGTCTTGGTTCATCTCATTCCATGCTTGCGCCAGCTCTTCTTTCGCCCCGATAAAGTTCGTTCCTTGATCCGATCTACGCTGGAAAACGTTTCCTCGTCTACACATGAAGCGTCTTAAAGTACAAATAAAACTGTCTGTGTCCATAGTGTTTAAGTGGCAGTCCCGCTAAGAACGGTCCGATGACTTTGACTTCGGAAAATAGATTTCCTTTATTTTTTATTTATTTAAATCAATTAGTTGATTGAAATTAATAGGTTGAGACGTGATGTTCTCATAGCAAAAAGTCAGCATATTTTATGGCAGATGCTCGTCGTATTTCCAAATCAGTGATGTTAATCAAACAAATCTGTGTTACATGTTCAAAGCTGACGTGCTATCTGAAGAGAAAGCCAGCCAGAATATGAAGTTCATTGTGATGACTATTTTCTTCCTAGAAACCGATTTTTTACAATTTTCAAATGATTTGCAGTATAGTATGTCTTATGTATGACTGTTGACTTTTAATAAAACACAAAAAAGTCCAAAAATCTGTACAACAGCGACTTAAAATCGAATATAAAATAGTGAGACAATCTCTCGTTAGTCTCGTCTTCGTATCCGCAGCCATTTATACTGCTTTGGCAACGTTTAAGAGGGAAATATATACTAAATTTTTATCAACATGCATTGAGAACATCACGTCTTACCTAATAATTGATTTAAATAAATAAAATTAGCGAAACCTACCGCTTTTGTGGGGTTTCCCTGGAGAAAAACTTTCAAAACGAAACAAACAAGAAAACCGAAGTGTTTATCCGCGTTTGACGTTGAGCATGCGAAGTGTTTAACCGAATACCATGTTTTTATGGTATCCGGTTATGGATTTGGCCAGAGCCCCTCGTCGGGCTCGGTCGAACGCGCGTAAGAAGGGCTCTGGGTACGAGAATGTGTTATGCCACATTCATTCAGTCTGACCAGATTCATAAATGTCACGAACTTGTATATTTCAAAAATATACCAGAATTCAGAAAGACTGATTATTCTTTCCTTGATTCAGTTGATTGATTTAGTTGATTGATTAAAAAAAAACTATAGGTATAATAGAACATTCCGCGTGTTTTCCTTCCCCATAGGCCTAGAATTTTTTATCAATATGTTCCATCTTTCTGTGGCGATGGCATAACAAAATACGACACAAAAATGTACATTCGAATTTATAGCTGTGTTTACACTACGAGTCTAGGCCTAGCCTAGGACTAGCTTTGGACTAGATTTTTGTAGTGTAAACGCACTTCGGCCTGACCTAGGTCAGGAATCTGGGCCATCAGAACAGATGTTCCACATTTCCTAACCTAGGCCAGGCCCAAAGTGCGTTTACACTACAAAAATCTAGTCCAAAGCTAGGCCTAGGGCAGGCTTAGGCTCGTAGTGTAAACACGGCTTATGACCGAAATATCAAAATGTTATTTATGAAGTTTGAATTGAATTTACTTAACGCGAAATAAATACTAATAAAATAGAAATTTTATATGCTGGGTTAGTAAAAGAAAAAGCATAAGTTTAATTGTATGTAATTTCGATGAATACTATAAAAAAAATTATACGCATTGTTTATATAAAGACGTATAAATTAGCTAACATTTTCACAATTTTATTACGATAGTAGCGACGTTTGTTTTAGCCATGTAACAAAATAAACTATAAGCATTCTGATCAGTTATTTAACAAAAAGTCAAATTTGTGAATTTTAATTCATATAACTTTTGAAATTTATTCTCAGCTATGGAGCTCACGAATATATTTTTTTCAAAGAAAAATATTGAAATTCGATTATTTATAAAATTGATATTATTGTTAAATAACAGATCAGAATGCTTATAGTTTATTTTGTTACGTGGCTAAAACAAACGTCGCTACTATCGTCATGGCATGTAGTAAAACACTGACTACCGGAACACCGGAACACCACCGGAACACCGGAACACCACCATTTTGTTTGGAGTTAGAGGTTAGGGGTTAGGGTTGGGGTTAGGGTTGGGGGTTAGGGTTGGGGTTGGGGGTTAGGGTTGGGGTTAGGGTTAGGTGGTGTTCCGGTGGTGTTCCGGCGGTGTTCCGGTGGTGTTCCGGTGTTCCGGTAGTCAGTGTTTTACTACCTGCCTATCGTCATAAATGTGAAAATGTTAGCTAATTTATATAAACAATGCGTATAATTTTTTTATAGTATTCATCGAAATTATACATACAATTAAAATTATGCTTTTTCTTTTACTAACCCAGCATAGAAAATTCCTATTTTAGTATTTATTTCGCGTGAAGTAAATTCAATTCAAATTTCATAAATAACATTCTGATATGTCGGTCATAAATTCGAATGTACATTTTTGTGTCGTATTTTGTTATGCCGTCGCCACAGAAAAATAGAACATATTGATAAAAATTCTAGGCCTAGGGGGAAGGGAAACACGTGGAATGTTCTATTATACTTATAGTTTTTTTAAATCAATCGAAACTAAATCAATCAACTGAATCAAGGAAAGAATAATCGGTCTTTCGGAATTCTGGTATATTTTTGAAATATACAAGTTCGTGACATTTATGAATCTGGTCAGACTGAATGAATATGGCATAACATTCACAAACAAAGCTCTCTCGGCGTGTCAGGAAAAGAATATTACGACTATATTTACAAAAAGAGTTTTACTAGTTGTGGTAGTTTCTTTCAACTGAGATATGTTAGTCAGGAAGAAATTGTTTACTTTTAGCGCCTCTCAAGAAATATGTTAATTAGCTATAAATAATGCAAAAATCATTGATTATGGGCTCCAGAAAATCTTAACTCGCGCCAAATACAGATTGATACCGGCAGGTTTTTCTTCAGATCTTCTGAAAATAAGTATAAATCATTACAGCCAAGCACATTTCAGCGTAATTTTAGGTCCCCATTTGGAGATCTCAGGCTTCGATTTTAGTGTAATTTTGTAAACCGAACAAGAAGCAAAGAGCGGTGCGCCGTCAAGTTGCTGTAGTTTATTCATGATTTATTCCAATGCTCTTATTTTTTGGAACAGGGAACCTGAATTGTATCTTAACTTGTTGATCTAGTTGAAATTTGGAAATAGTCAGGCGTTTTGACTCAGCGCGGCTCTACAATTTACCGAAATTCAACCTTCGATTTTGCTTGAAAATAGCACTGCACTGGTAAAATGAGTTTCGGCGTCTAGCGAAGCCATAAAAAAGAATTTTTAAAAAATAAATTTATATTGGACACTTGTATACCAATGCCTTTCAACACACAAAAAATAAAGGAAATCTATTTTCCGAAGTCAACGTCATCGGACCGCTCTTAGCGGGACTGCCACTTAATGTTTCAAGGTGAATGGCCCTTGAAGCCATACAGGTGAAGATAACGCCGTATCTTTGTACACTTTTTTTACCTTCTCTGATATACCAGGGGCCGAAGACATCTATCCCAGCATAAGTTAACGGAGCTGTTTCTTTCGGGAGGTCGAATGGAAGATCGGCCATCTTCTGGGTTTCTGTTGTGCCTCGTCTGCGACACTTTACGCATTTGTTGATGACGTTTGATATTGTGGCTCGATCGGGGATCATCCAATAGCGAGCATGTCGAATCTTGTTCAAGGTCAGTAGACGGCCTTGATGTCGAACTGCTTCGTGCTGATGTCATATAACCAGCGTGGTGATGTGACTACTTTTTGGTAGAACAAGTGGATGTTTCTCTTGAAATGTGACATCTGCACGTTTTATTTGTCCACCGACTCGAACAATTCCGTGCTGGTCTACGAACGGGTCGAGGCGGTGCAGTGAAATGATATGTTTTAGCTTCTGGTTCCTTATTCTGGTTTCAGCTTAGTTTTTGAACTGTCCGTCCTTTAGGTTTTGTAAGACGGTCACTTCCTCATGAAAATAATGCTGTTGAACATTCTTTATGATTGTATGTTCTGCTTGTTGTAAGTCTTCAACGAGTACCGACATAGACGAACTTTTCCCGCGGACATCTGGCTCTTGACCTGCTCTTTTCTGGGATACTCTGATTCTTAGTATATTGACGTACCTTGTCTGTAAGGCTACTGCATGTTTTAGCTTAAACCACAAAGAAAGCGATTCAGAATGTCCATGTCTACAAGTCTTTTCTGGGACTTCACATGAACAGCGTGGACGGTAACCTTTCTTACTTCTGGATTCTTTTCATCGAGGGGAAGCGAACTGCTGGTGTTCTCGGGCAGTTGAGTAGTGTCGGGTATAAATCTGGACAGTTTAGCCAGGTGGGAAAGTCTAACAATTCCTTCGGTTTGGCGGATATTGACGCGATGTAGGCTGGGTTATATATCCTTGCCTTTTACATGGTGCCATGATTCTGGGGAAGTTTTGTTTCTTATAGCTTGTACTCTATTTCCTATATAAACGTGGAAGCGGCGGGCTTCGTTTTGGACATATCCAAGAACGACCGTTGAATCGCTTTAGTAGATGTCGGCATCTACGTCATAATCCAGTTCTCTAGAATATTCTTTAACAACGTTCACAGAAATAACAGCAGCTGTGAGTTCAAGTTTTGGAATAGATACGCGTTTCAAAGGAGCGACTCGCGCTTTGGACATCAAAAATGAAACGTGGACCTGACCTTCTTCGTTCACAAGCCTAAGGT
>CACRXK020002943.1:28721-39360 GCA_902702795.2 Paramuricea clavata | reverse complement strand
CCCCTTTAGTGTCCGCCACTGTGCCAAGTCATCAGGACTTGAGCTAACATAGGTGATTGGTTTCGAGTTCAGGAGCCCTTCCGCGGCACAAATTGCCGTAGCAACTCTTCGTCTGTAATTTCGGCCTCTCCCAAGATTGCTCTGATGGCTTTTTTCGAACTCGTAATCATGCTCTTGAAAACCCCTCCAAAATGAGGGCGGAAGGAGCGTTGAATTTCCACTCCATTTGTTGATGTTGAGTTGTCGTTTTTATTATTTTCTCTTGGTCAAATTCGCGTATCGTTTGACACATCTCCTTTTCCTCTCCGACGAAGTTAGTTCCAATATCCGATAGGACGTAGTTTGGCGTCCCCCTCCGTGAAGTCATCCGTACGAACGCGTTTATGAATGAGTCAGTGTCAAATGAGTACGCCATCTCTAAATGGACTGCACGCTAGACATGTAAATATATCGTTTCATTCGGGATTTTCCTCGTCCTTGTTTCGGTAGGAACGGTCCAGCGATATCCGTACCAATTCTTTCGAAGGCTCTTAACGGTAAGGTCAATCTCGAGATTGGGAGAGGAGCCATCATTTGACCTACAGGCTTTGCAAGAAATCGTCGTCGGCATCCAGGGTAACTTTGAATCACCGTTCTAACCGTCAATCGTCCTTTCACGATCCAAAATTTCGATAGAAGTTCCGTCAATGGATGTTCTGTTCCGGATGTTCTGTTCCGGTACACTGATCAGTCTTGTTACAGGATGGTTTTTGGGAGAATGGCTGGATGTCTCGTATCATATGGCAAATCTTCAGCAAGTCGAAGTCAGCCGTCGACTCTCAATAGTCCGTCTTTGTCCAAGAATGGAGAAAATCCCAGTGGACTCTTGTCTTTTACTTTATCGGGAAAGCTGTCGGTTGTGCTTTTCGTAGCCAGAACGTTCGGCTTCATCTAGTTCAGAGCTTTGCAAAACACGTGACATATTTTGCGACTGGGACGGGGATTTGCAGTTTTTTATAAACCGTTTCATCCAGGCCGTAACACGAACAAGACTTGTTCAGGACGAATATCGCTTAGGATCAAGGCGGTTCTTCTGTTTCACTGGTTGCATGCGTAATTTGGACCTTTTTCTCCTCGTCTTTCACCACAGTATTTGCTGACGGATTATTAGGTAATCTTTCTGGCCAAGACATCTCGCCCGTTAATAACTCAGCCCTTCCATCCAAGACTTGTTATGGCATAACTCGGTTGTTGAAAGCCCTCTGGTGGGTAGGTCAGCAGGATTAATCTAGCCAGGGATGTGTCGTCACTCATCGGGGTTGGAATTTCGTTGGATCTCTGCTACTCTGGTGGCTACAAATGGCTTGAAGATGCGGCTTTGGTTATGTATCCAACACAAAACGTTTGTAGAGTCTGACCAATATGTTTCTCCGTTAACGTTCAGCGTCCCTGAAATGAAAACGACTGGATAGAACAGCTCCCATGAGCTCAAGTCTAGGTATCGTTACTGCTTTCAGAGGGGCGACACGGCTCTTCGAGGCAATTAGACGCGATGTAGGTCGGTGACCACTGTACCCACAAACAAGATACAGGACACGACCATGACTTAGGGACCGGTCATTATTTATGGCGGCACCGAAGAGAAATGTTTTCCGTGTCAAAAATTTTGCTGACCCAACCATTAAAAAGACAAAAATTTGATTCCCCAACCTCAAATATCAATTAAAAATCAATTTGTCATACATGTCCTTTCTCACTTCAGTGACATGAGTTTGATAATGGCTTGTGAAATTTTCTGCAGTCTAAAGTTTCATGTTGTCTGCACATGTACTTTCTTTGGAAACACAATTTGTTTTGTCGAACTATGGTGAAGATAGTGACTCTGATTGATTCACATATTGTATTGACAAATGACTGTTGACATTGCTTCTCAGTCTCCAATATTTCAGTGGGTCATGCTTTGGAAATGACAATAAATTTTTATTACCCAACCCTTGAGTTGTTTTGTTTTTCATTTACCCAACCTTTTACTTACTCAAAATTTAGTTTACCCAACCGTTTTCTCTTCGGTGCCACCCCCCACCTTAAATAATGACCGGTCCCTTAGTTGACTTTGGTAGACGAAGGGGACGAGGGATTTCAAAATGGGATAGATCTTTTAATTCGTTGATCCAAATATTCCACTCGACACGCAGATTTTCAGGTAGCTGTTCGTCCCATCCGACACCAGCTGTCCAGACATTTGTAGTAAGATTTTCGCTCGAATAGTGAAGGGTGACAAAAACTGCAACGGGTCAAACAATCTTGCGATGCTACTGAGTACGTCTTTTTTCGTTGGCAATTCTGTTGCGGATGGAGGTTTTACTTGAACTGTGAAGATATCTCGGTTTGCCTGACATGAAATTCCCAAGGTCTTGACGGTGGGAAGGGTACCATTGTCAATTTCTGGAACATCCTCAATGACTTCAATTTCGTTTGACATCCATTTTTTGAGAGTAAAACCTGCCCCATTAAGCTGCGGAGCTTCCTCGTTGACGAGTAAAATCGTCTGGCGTTAAACAAGTAAAAAAAGTGGGGTATACTGGGGCGCATTGCGGCTCAATGGGTTAATATACGATATATATTTTCTAACTTTATTAATACTTTTTAGACTTGAAAAAGTTTAGAAGTAGTTACAGTACGCGTATATCTTAACACTTTTTTGCGTATGATACGCATATCATAGGCGTAGCATATCATGAATATGCGAGCGTGTCATATGAATACGTGTATCATATGTATCGTTTGATACGCGCACATACGCGCGTGATAAGGCGTATCAACTGGGCCAACATTCGATACTCCATATACGCATATGATAAGAATGATATGTGTATTGATATAGATAACGTAAATATAATACGCGTGTGTATGTAACAATTTCGCTTTCACTAAATCTATTTAAAGTGAAGTTACATGGTTCGAAATAAAGCGTACATGAACATGTATTACGGACTGTCGCGTCAGTTTTACAAAAATGCAACATCTGTTTGAAAAATAAATATTCACTTACTTTTCGAATGCGAAATCTTTAAGTTAAGAAAACTCCGTTTAGATATAGTAGTGTGCCCTCTTCGATACAAGATAGAGATTACGCTGCCGCTTAAGACACCATGCACGATGTTTTAATCACATAGTCTATACAGTATATAGGTCACGAGAGAATTGTAACAGCGTTATGTTTTCTAAGATGCGTCCATGTTCCGTATCTACAAACAGTCTGAAAGTAATGTTCACAAAGCAAGCGATGGCCCAAGTTATTTAATCAACTATTATTATTATTATCAACACCTAAAATCCAACTATAGGTTGATGTTTGTTGATTATTGTATTGTAGCTCAGTCTAGGGGCGGACCATTTGATTTTTGAGGGGGTGGGGAGTTGGAAGATTCAGACTGTGCAAGAATTTTTTTCCGCCCAGGGGAACAAGACAGATATTTTTTTCCTGTAAAAGTGCAGCGCAAGATATTTTTTCCCAATATATTTCGCGGCAGGAATTTTCACTGGCCAAGGAATTTTCACTGGCCAAGGAATTTTCACTGTGCTTTATTTTATATGGTTATGTCTTAATGTTCCCCACACTAAAGCGTGCAGGTTTACTTACAAAAAATGTATAACTGCACCAAAACCTAAAACATGCATGGGATAGAGTAGAGTACTCGAAAATGGGGGAGGTACAGTATATGAATGACCTGTAACCTATAGGGGTGTTAGGGGGCATGCTCCCCTGAGAAAATGTTAAAATTTGAACCTCGGGAATGCTATTTCCTGCGTTTTCAGCCATGGATTCGTCCAACAACGTTGCTGTACTAAGTCTAAGGAACACTTACTGTCCTTTATTTTAAACAAGGGAAAATCACAAAATGAGTTTTGATTAATATGTAATACAACAAGATTTCAATAATGCGATTTTTAACTGCCCTCCGAAACAACAATGTTCCACCAAATATAGCTCTGTAGTTTTTCAATCGTTCATACAGATAGCTTGTTGGGGATCAGGTTGCATCCTCTTCAGAAATTTTTTAAAATCTAGACTCTCTAAACTGGCATTTTCGCATTAAAATCATCATATATACAGTACGTTCAACTTGCATCCTGCAGATGGGCCTTTGAAGCTTTAATAGTTTGGAGCTACCGTATGTTATCAAAAAACGCACACAGACTCAACCATCCAAAAATACTTTTTCTACCATGCATATTCGATATGTATAAATAACTTATAAACTTTTACATATCTTAACTCTTAAGCCCAGATTTTCTCAGGGGGGGGGGCAACAAATTTGCCAGGGAACGCCACTGGCTATCGTATGTTATAGGCTCCAAAGGCGGTAGAATCCCTCTGATGTTGTCCACTGTTCACCCTGTGTTCTTTTAAGCAAATGTGCCTGCTCAAAAATGCAAAATCTTGCAAGCCTGTGGACACAATACTGAAATGAAGAACGTCAGTGGATTTACATGTAGGAATTTTTTTTGAGCTCTCTCTTTTGCATGATATTTTTTTTTTCTCGATTGTATGCTGCATGATTTTTTTCCCTTTCCTTGGATTGCAGGAAATTTTTTTTCGAAATCTTCCACCCCCCTCAAAAATCAAATGGTCCGCCCCTTAGAAGTCACATTATAATACAACCACACGAACAATCTCTCAATAACAATGTGTCTTAAAACATAACGCGTATACAGCAGCGTATAGCTATAGAGGGGGGTGTGGGGGTGTATAACCCCCATTCATCACAGACTCAGCAAATGTCTGCTATAGACTTGGCAAATTGTCTTCTGATTTATCGGCAAATTGTTTCAGTAGTCAGCGAAAATATTTGAGTGACTCGGAATAAAAAGTAATAAGTTATAGCAAAAATTGTGCACTAAATTTACGAAAATTAGAGAAAAAGTTAACAGATCACGATATGTCCGGAAATATTTTCGTATATGTCCGAAAAAAAATTGGTGACCTCCCTCCTCCGCTCGCCAACAATTTTGGGAAAAAATATTAATTAGCGACTGAAATGCTGTCGGCAAATTTAATCTTAATAATATTAATCCTTTCCATAAAGTGCTTGCAGTCTGTGTGTATAAACCACTTCCAGTCAGAAGTTTCAACAAAGAAATCTAGGCTCCTATAGTAAAAAACAAAGAACAGTATTGCTAAGAAATAACTGCGTTTGCCTGCATCTTGTGTCAGCTCTGCCCGTGTCCTGTCTCCAGAGCGCCCCCATCCAGCAGGCAGTTATAATACCCACATCTGCTGCATGCAGTCATTGTCATCTTAATGTACCACAATAATTTAAAGCTGTCTGTGTTAAATGTCACTCGTGTCGTCCTTTGTCGAGCCTTGTAGATATAATGTGTTGTAATTGATGTAAATGGTTAGTTTAAGGGACCCTGTGAATGGGCTATTAGTATAAGCCCTGTAGGGATCGCCAGTCATTTATGACAAAGCTCGTAAATAAATAAATAATTAAATAAATAAATAAATAAATATATTTTAAGCAGCACTTATGTGGTTCGATCCCAGTTCTTCTTGAACGAAGTTTTGAAGTTGAACATCTAAATATTTTTTGGCATGAAAGATCAGATTTGGGAAATTGCTATATATATAGCTACACGTAACTTGGAAAACGGCGTATAACTCTGACTTTTGACGCCTTGCTAAAGTAATTGATAATATATGCTATCCTTAAAATTTTATTCTAGAAAGCTTCGCAATTCGTATGATGTTGCATATCAGACAGCACAAGTTCTCAGAAAAATTGTAGCACATAAAAAATGGAATACAGCTGGGTATATTATATATTTTTTTTAATTACTAAATGTTTAAACCCAAACAATTGTAATAAATAAACCTAATTGCATGGGATCCTTTTTTGCAGCCCATTTTGTGTTTTCTAGAATAACTATAAACTTCAGATAAATAACAAAAACTATTCGAATGTATAAGATATCAAGCTGGACCTATATGGCTTTGGCTATGACGTAGGCTAAATGTTTACTGAAAATAGTCGACATTGTCATTGGAATGTATACCGCAAAGGGTATTTTACCTTTATATTTCCTTGTAAAGCAAACATGTCAACAATTTGTATCACAGTTTGAGTAACATTGATTAGTTTCAATGAAAAGTACGTGCGAAATGGAGCATAAATGAAGTAAACTATGAGTATTAAATATACGCTAAATGTTAAAATGGTGAAGAAATAATTGGTTACGGAAGGATGGGAAAAATCCACAATGCGCATGCATGCATGCATGCATGTACAGTTACATCTCGGGAATTTTAAGTTAACCACGTTTTCGGTGAATAAGTCATATGATATGGAGGGGCAACGATATGATTTTGTTCCTTTCTGTTGCTGCGATCCATTTTGTTCTAGCATATATGATTAAAATATGACATTTTTTCCTTTCCACAAAAATGCCCCTGAAAATAGATTCCAAGCGATGAAATTTTGGGCACTGGTCCAAAATTAAAAGGTGGTTATCAGTTGAAGGTTTGAGAAAACTTTGGCGCTTTTCTCCACGTTCTATAATAGATCTGAGCGCTAAGCCACCTGACTAATCTGATTGATGCCTCCAGTCCATGTGAAATAAGGAATGTTTTTGTTCAGGGATCTGATGGACGTTGTGAAGACAGTCGGTCAAAAAATGACAAGTGCTCAACCCACGGGTATGATCATATTGTTTTGCATCATACTATTCTTTCAAATGTTTTAAATATCAATGTTTCTATTTTCAGAGGCAACTGTGGGAAACATTGTTAGAAGAGGTCTGTAATTGTATATATTTTGATATTTTTTTGACCTTCTGTTCTCTTTTATGTGTAATATTTGTTTACTGTATATGATGTGAGAAATGAATGAGAGAAATCAATTTGGTATAAAAAAAATACAAATCCCTGTTTTCCTTTTATACCATCTCATACATTTTTCAGTCGTACTCGTTCGGGTGCCATCCTGAATCTTTTGTATCATACAGTTTCCTAGTATACTTCGAATTTCCTTTATAAGTATTATACAGTACATACTCAGGTCGTAAGTAGGGAGTTTACGATTTTGACAACGAACTACCTACTACATTTGAAATAGTTTTCTTTATATACATATGTATACAAATACTAAATGCTTGTCATCACATATTTATCCCAAATATGTTTTATGCGAGGCTTTGTGTTCCGTAAGTTTCATCATATTCATCTTTTAAGTTTGATCAGCTCTTAATAAAAATATTCTCCAATATGGAACGTCACGTAGCCAGTTATGGTGCTACGCTCTTGATTCTGTTTTTACAATACAAGAAGATGATTTTTTACGTTGTAGTCAAGGTCGCTAACGGTGAAAATATATGCAAATTTCGTTTGTCTCAGTTAAAGCAACGCGAAAACAAGCTTTCAACCATAGTTCGCGTGCCCGTTGTTGGCATCTTAAACTCTCTAATTTTAATTGACCACTTTCTTTTTATAGTTTTGAAAATAATTAGAGAAGAATATACCGGGTAAGGATTGGGAGATCGGGGTATTTAGGATTTCTGTCGGTTTGAATGGAAACGCGGGTGGCACATGCAGCTAGCGCGTTGCCTCTCTCATCACTAAAAAAGCTTTGCGCAGTTAGGACTTGGGTTGTGTCTTGGGTTAGGGCTTGGGTTGTGTCTTGGGTTAGGGTTAGGGGTTGGGTTAGGGCTTGGGTTGTGTCTTGGGTTAGGGTTTGGGTTGGGTTAGGGCTTGGGTTGTGTCTTGGGTTAGGGTTAGGGCTTGGGTTGTGTCTTGGGTTAGGGCTTGGAACTTGCGTTTCATTTGAGTTGATTTGTCGTAACTGACCTCTCCTGTGCTTCAAGGATTTTTCTCCGGTACTCCGGTTTTCCTCACTCTCAAAAATCAATGCTACAGTATGTAATTCTGTATGAGGAAATTGTTAAATAGGGTTAATCTCGCGATGTCTATTACAGTGTATACCTCGAATAAACGCTCCATGTAAATATGTTATTTTCTTGTCTTGCTGTGTTCCACTTATGGCGCATGATTGTAGTTACCTAACATTGTGTAGGGTAGTCAAAGTAATAGCTTTTGACGGTACAGAGAAAACATCTATCAGTGTCACAAGAAAATATAATAAATGTTAAAGAAAAATATTAAAGAATGAAGAAAGCTGAGTACCACGTGCATAAGATTAATCTTTTAATTCGTATATGCGTGTAGCATTCATCAATTACTTTTGTATGTAAAAAGTATATCGGATCTTGTCGTCATTAGCCAGATCTTATCGTTGTTTATCTGCGGGCGACGGCAAGACTCGGTGAACACCTTTCAGGGGCTTCGGTGGCGCAGTCGTCACAACAAGCGCCTTTCACCTCTGAGATCGTAGGTTCGATTCTCGCTACGCCGCTCATGTGGAAAGAGTCAGTCAACGCTCTGCCGAAAGTCGTGGGTTTTCTCCGAGCGCTCTGGTTTCCTCCCACAGGGAAAGTTGACAGGGTGTGTTAGGATAAACACAGTTTGGAAAGTAATATCTCAATTGTTGTAAAGATAAATAGTCCACACGGCAAAAAACGATCAGGTTGTTGCAATACTGATGAAAACAGGATTGAACAATGCTTTGCTGCCCACATTGTTCACAGTTGTCAACAATATTGAACAATATTGTTACACCCGATTCAGGCTCAACAACATTGTTCAATATTGTTGACAAGTGTGAACAACGTGGGCAGCAAAACATTGTTCAGTCCTGTTGAGCAACGGGCTCGGCGTTTTTTGCCGTGTAGGCCAAGTATGTAACATAAGTAATCGTAATACTTGATGTAATCGGTCACTGAAAAGCCCCAATGGGGAGTGAGCTGAATAATAATGTAATATAATGCATTACAGCTGAAGTTAAAGTAGTTCATTCATTCCTAGTGACAGTGGAAGCAAATCTGAAGAAGGAGATGCTGAAGAATCTCTCCATGTATGTACACTACAGTAGCTGCTATATGTAAGGCTTTGATTACATGTAACGCTGCGCGTCTCTCCTCCGCCCGATTTTCACCTTTTAGCGTAAGGCGGAAAAAATGGAGGCCTGACATTCAGGTTAGATTACATGGAGATAGATCAGTGTAAAATATCCCTGTGTATTTTGACTCGTGTGTAACATAATGCACCTCAGCGAGGGTAAAATTACTCAAATTTATGAGCGAATTTATTAAATTTTTTTAGTAAAGTTTCTAATATACTCAATTTTTTGAGTAAATATTTACTGTGTTACTAAAAATGAGTAAATTTGGTCATAAATTTGAGTTATTTTAATCAATATGTTGAGTCACTTTGGGTGCATTTTAAGTTTTTGAGTCAACTTTTTTTGTAGTGGTGGACTCTTCCAAAGCAGGGTATCCCACCGACTGGCCTATTTTACTCGATAGCGTAACCCTACTTTTGCCCAGTCGTTAAGATGGCTGTGTTTGAAAATGATAGCTGCAGACGTATAGGGAGCCATGAAGCGCAACCTGCTGCAACGTAACGTAACGTAGCGTAGCATTTTCTTTTGTGTCATGGTTATTAATTCTAATATTAGTTCCGGTATACGATATACGATTGAAGTGGAAAACGGCCTTGCATTTTCTATGATGGAAATTTTAAAGTAAGATTTATTTAATGATTTATTTAACTCCAAAACCATTTGAATGTAGTGGAGCTAGCTATTATCAAAACCTGGGGCCGGTTGTTCAATAGCATGTTTGTTAACCCTAGATTAACAAAATCTTCAAAGCAATTTCTCAAGAGCTTGTTTTTAAAATTAAATTTTAACCGAGGGTTAACGCTGTAATCTTGCTTTGATTATTGACACGCCTTTTTCGTTTGTTTATTTCTGCACGTCCGTTTATTTCAAAACTTCTGAAAGTAAAACTTGTATTGATCCAGGCACGATTTTGGGAAACATACTGTATTTTCAAGTTTATAAACAAACTTTTGGGAATTTTTGCTCATTGACGTTTTTCGTTAACCTATAGGATTAAGCTAACCGCTTTTCGAACAACTAGCCCCAGGCTACTAGTTTTGGGTCGCTTGGTGGTCCCTATAGACCAGCATGTCTACCTCCATTCAAAGATTGGCTACCTCCATCTACAGGCATGGCACCGACATTAATAAGCATGCATTGTATTATCGGTTGGCGAATTTCGATGCTTTGGTCTTCTGTTTTGTGTTGTATTCTACAAAAGGGCGGAATAAAACATGACCCGCTTCGTGCGGTAACCCGACCTGACTCACTTGCATGGCTTTCGTAAATTATAACTACTCTATCTAAAGGACGCAGGCTACGGTCACTTCGACATGCTTGCGATCGTCATGACCAAATGAAAATCATCATTCTTAAAGCTTTCAGGGACGGCGCTAGAGGGGTGTATGTGGGGGGGGGGGGGGGGGGGATGTGGAACACCCCTCCGATCTTCAGGTAGTCGGCAACTTATTTTAACACAGTCGGCAAATTGTTTTCCCTGTTGGCAAAACATGAATTGGATAAAAAGAGAAAAAAAGTGAAATATTTGGTTGAAACTGATTAAAAACTGATAATTGTAGCTAAACTTTGGGTAAATTTAGGGAAACATTGAGGAAACTGAACGAGAAACGATATGTGAAGGAAGAAGTTAACGAAAACTATAT
>CACRXK020002943.1:0-28701 GCA_902702795.2 Paramuricea clavata | reverse complement strand
TTGAAATAGGGCTAGCGCCGCCTCTGAAAGCTTTAGCTATTTTAGTAAGAAATTACCAAGTCAATAATTTGGTAATATGCTTTACTTTCGTTCATTAGAAATTGTTATTGGCTCAAAAAGGATCCGAAGATTTTAGTAGACCAAGTCATAATTTGAGGGTATGTGTTGTTTTTTAGGGTACTGTATATGTCCCTATTTTAAGAAACAAAAACTAATAATAAACATACGGTATAAATCATTGATTTTATCGTGCTTAGATGACGGTTATCGATTCCGTGAATGAACTTATTACTGAAATTGAATCCAGGTAAGAATTCTGGTTTTGAATATGCCTTAACACTATTTGCGAGTATTCAATGTGTTGTATGTTTACATTTAGTGCTTATAACATCAGCAGTCAGGCGTTAGAACACATTCATTCAAATGAAATTATCATGACCGTTGGCAAATCGAATACAGTGCAAGGTTTTTTAAAGGTATTTGAATTACTCAGTATTATTTGAATCATTCAGTATTATTTGAATCATTCAGCAATTTTTTGGGTTCTTCAATTACCATGCCATATCTACACAGACCACAGTGCCACACAGTAACATTAGCCTAAGCTGCTTAGTCGGTCAAAATTTTTCCCCATCCTTGGCAATTAAATGCTCTTCCAGTTTTTGAACTTCTCAAAGGTGGAAAATGCGATTTCGACCGGCCACTTTAAATTGGAATAGATTTGACTGTTTACGAAAAGAGGGTCATTTTACACCTAATATGCAGGATAACATGCCAAAGAGTTGGATTATTATAAGTAATAACATGACTAGAGGGAAATTAGCGATTAAATTGCCCGACGCCGAGGCAGTAGCGTAACTACTATGGGCTCAGACCGGGAGAACCCGGGGGCCCCAACCCCAATGGGTCAAAATGGGGGCCCCCAAGGTTAGGCGATAGAGCAAAAACATTGGCCAAGGCCTCTCTGATATGTTACAATGTCGTTTTCTGACCAACAGAATTCTGTAAAATCTCTCCCCAAAGTCCAGGAAATGGCATTTCAGAGAGTCTAGATTCAAAAATTTTCCGGATGAGCATGGCCTGGACCCGCTAGAAAACTTGTGCATATATGGCGCTCGACTCGTGACTTTAGCACTTCTACTAGGGGGGTCTTCGAAAATTTTGAACCGGGGGCCCCCTGATATAACGTTACGCCACTGCGCCGAGGGAAGATTTGTTTCGCCCTCGGACTTTCACAAATCTTCCCGAGGCGAAGGGCAATTTAATCCCTAATTTCCTGACTAGTCATGTTATTAGTTTGTAATGGTATTATGATCACCGAGGGTGTTGGTCTGATTTGAGTGCTGTTTGATTGTCTTATGATTGTGGGATGAACACTTTTCATATATACGCGCAGAAACACATCTCCGTGTTCATTCTTTTTAGGCATGCGCAGAAACCGAATTTTATCCCACAATTGAAATGTTCAAGATTGCGGAATAAAAACTGGCAAAGTGATCGTACGTATGTGTACGGGACATCAGTGGTACGGGACGGTGTCGTCAGACACTGTCCATAGTTGTGCCGATGATTTTCGATGAGGTACGCTTTTGTCTTCTAAATTTCCCCGGGAAATTTAGTAAAAGACAAAAGATTTCTTTGTCTTCTAATTTTCCCTCATCAAGCATGCAGGGGCGAATAGAAGACAAAGAAATATTTTGTTTTCAACTAAATTTCGAAGACAAAAGCGTGTGCATGGGTAATGAGGGAAATACGGGATTTACATTCCCTTTCAGAACAATGAAATTCGAGGTGATCATGGTATTACCTTTTTTATAACATATACCAGACCAAACCAAACCACACCATATCATACTCTATTACTTACCACAAGGCCTGCCAAAGAAATCCTGTGGTTACGGTTACCGACCGACCCTTTTCCCGACTCTTCTATTGGGTTTGCTCTTCCAATTTTTGAACTTTTCAAAGGTGGAAAAATACGATTTCGAAGTACCGACCCTATTTTATTTTTTGTTGACTTTGAGTGTGCCGCACCAATCATCGCGTGTTTTTTTGACGAAGGGATTATGGGGTTTTAATAATCGCGTGTTTTTTGACGAAGGGATTATGGGGTTTTAATAATCGCGTGTTTTTTGACGAAGGGATTGTGGGGGTTTGGTAGTGGGAACGAGTTTCCTGATTCTTCGATACTTTAAATTGTATACATCAAGCAGTCCCTTGGGACCGTTCAAAAATTGAAAACTAATTCAGATAGAGAACTATGGGATTTCCAAAACAATTTCTATCATCCTATTTCGGGTATATATAGACAAAACATTGTCGTAATAATTGTGGTGCAATATTTAATCTCAAACACATGCAAAAGCGAGCCTATATTTGGTGAAGGTATATAATAACGGTTCAAAGTACCCTATATAATGAGACAAAAGGCCTGATTCCACGAGGCGGAATTTTTCAACCGAAACGAAATTTCTCTTTGTCTTTTTACAATTAGTTCTGCTTGAGAGCTTATGAAACAAAGAGAAATTTCGATTCGGTCGAAAAATTTCGCCTAGTGGAAAACCGCCTTTAAACAGACAATTCCAGCTATCGACTAATTATCTAGACAAGAAAGACGAAATATATCATTATCGCTCAAAAGAGCATCCTAAAATTAGTAAAATTGCAAAGTTTGGTTGCCAAATGTTGTAAAATACGGAAAATATAGGCCTGTGAAATTAGCAAATTTTCAGTATTTTAGTATTATGCGCGGTAAAAATAACCATTTGGTTATTTTTACCGCGTGTAATACTAAAATACCAGTGAAAATTCGCTAATTTCACAAGGCTATATTTTCCGTATTTTACAACATTTCGCAACCAAACTTTGCTCTTTTGAGCTATAATTTGATATAATGATATATCTCGTATTTCTTGTCTAGATAAAAAATTAGTCGATAGCTGGAATTGCGTGGTCAAGGTCTGCGCATGCGTTCTAAACTGTAATGTATTGTAAACTACAGGGTATAAATGCGTAATTAGACATACACAAAAATATCAAATTACGGACCTTGCGTCTGATTTCATGATGAGTCTGATTTCATGAACAAAACTATGACATAAAGAGACGGAAGTCCTAACATTGGCTGTTGCCGTGGCAACAATTGGTTCATGTTGGATTAAATGTAACCAATATCGTCAGTGGAATGAATCATACTACAAAGGAAACTTATTGGGAAAACAAAGGAATCACGCTCACTCATCTCGGTCAGAGCTGGTAACGAAAGAATTTTGGGATTTGGTTGTGAGAGCTCAAGTCGTTAGGTCTCTTTTAGACATCGGATTTAATTCGTTGAATTTGACGCATCTAATTTTTTATTCAAGAAAAATGACGTTTTCAATAGCTTTATTCAACGCAGCACATCAAGTGCGAATTAGTCGAAACATTTATGGACTTGTCGCATAATCGAAAGTCTAAAGTCAGTTTTCCACTTCAATCGTATCGTACCGAAACGTATTTCTTTGTTTCCTGAGCACTAAAGTGGAACTAATGACTTCGACACAAAACGGTACGTTTCGATACGGTTGAAGTGGAAAACAAGCTTACGACGGCATTCGTATTCCTTTAATTTATATACAAGAGGTCCCAGTGCGCACTGGGACCGATCAAAAATTCAAAGTCCAATCGTTGGACTGGGATTTTCAAAACAATGAAAAGACATCGAATGGTTTTCTATTTGCGATATATATGCACAAAAGGTATCGTAGTACTTGTGGTGCAATATATGTGATCTACCCCACACACAAACAAGCATGACTTATATATGATGTAGGTTTATTCTGACATCAATTCAAAGTTTTCCTTCATATTGAGACTCGAATTGTGTCATTTGGTCGTGTGGTTATCGCCATGCGTGAAAATAGCACATGTAACAACGCGATAAACGTCTGCGCATGCGTCATTCTAAACTATCATTCATTATAAGAAATATAAATCATATGAATAGATTTTTTATCTGATTTTTTTCGCCTTTGGTTAAATAGCCATTCGGTGGAAAGATCTGAAAGTTGAAATGACTATTCTATTTCGGAACCATCTTCAGAGATATGAAAAACTCATTTCATATTATACTAGTTTCATATTAACGAAAAATTCGCTGTCTCGAGCGAGATTCGAACTCGTATCTTCAAGTTTCTAGACCGCTCTACACATTGAATTATCGTACGGGGATTGGTCGTTTGTTTCCGCAGAAAGAAAATTTTGTAAAATGTGATTGGCTGACACAAATTATCCGTCGGAAAAAAATTTTGAAGTTGAAAATTTTCAACTTAATTTTAACAATGATATTTTCGGAAAATCTTCTGTCCGCGGAAATTTTTCTTGAATGGAAATGGGCCTTTAACCTTGTCTTGGAGGATGCGCAGTTTTCAATTCTATTTCAGAATCATCCTCAGAAATATGAAAAAGTATAGTTTCATAATATTCTGACATTGTCATTGCAGAGTACACCGAAAAATTCGTTCTCTCGAGCGGGATTCGAACTCGCATCTTCGTCGGGTTTCTAGACCACCGCTCTACCCATTGGGTCATTAAAAAACTTTTTGTGGCTAGCCCGTTTGCGGGCTAGCCATTATCACATAGTACACAAACGCGATGAGCGATGATGATCATGGGTCCAGTCCGGATTTTCGTAAAGTATCGGGAGCAATCGGAAGCGCCCGTATTTTTCTGCCGACATTTCACATTTGCATTTCGAGGCAGTACTAGTGATGTTGTTAGTTTGTTACGACGCAGTACTGGTGAGGTTGTTAAACCAGAAAATTAAAATAAAGTTTATCTTCATGGCTTCAACCTATGATGACGAAACCGATCAGAAATTGCGCGTACTCGCCGTGTAAATATGGGTTTTGATTTGCACTTTTGACTGATTTGCGGGCCATTTGCCATCTTGAATTGTCTTCTTGTTGAGATTTCATATCTCAATTGCATTCGAAATGTTTGGTATTTTAAAGAAGGGGTATTGTTTGGAGGAGGTACGTTTATAATGCAGCGAATAAAACCAGCATTGGATAATTATGGTAAAAGACCAGAAACGTACTGTACATCGTAACATCGAACTCGTTTATTTAAAGGCTTTAAGTATACCTTTCTTCAGACATTGACGGCGTCTCAAATGTCTACATATTTGTAATAAACCTATAAAGGTTATTGCGTCTGTCTTAGGAGTTATATAGTCGAATAATTCAGCATGATTTGTCTCACGTTCTCTTATAAGTTGACTAATATTGCATTAAAAGTGGCAAAAGTTGGTGTGCTAACCAAGATTTCAGTGTATTTGTTTGCTAATATTGCTAGGCCTATATCTCAAACGCTATTTGCCTATTAAAATATCATATGACACGCAATTTTAATTCCATGGCAAAACTGCTGTTGCGCAAATAACAAACGCGAGATTAAATAAATATGGCAGTATTACAGTTTAGTAATATTGCATTAAAAGTGGTAAAAGTTGGTGTGCTAACCAAGATTTCAGTGTATTTGTTTGCTAATGTTGCTATATCTCAAACGCTATTTGCCTATTAAAAATATCATATGACACGCAATTAGTTAATTCCACGGCAAAACTGCTGCTGCGCAAATAACAAACGCGAGCTAGATTAAATATATGGCAGTATTACAGTTTAGGTATCTTTTAAATTGCTAATAGATCACACGGAAACTTTTTACAATCGTTATATTCAAAAGCCTAGCGTGCAAATTCACATATTTGTGTTTATTCAAGTGTTATTCATGAATTCGCTATTTACATGGGAAGCGACGAGATATGACACGGTATTTTTCAAGTGTACCGTGAAACTCAACTGACAAAATGAGCCTGCACAAGTGGGAGAAAATTTGCGCATTCCGACCATCGTGGTGTGTCTTCTTATTACTATTAAATTTAAAGTTAACCAGCATGGCAGGCTTTCTGGGTTTGGAGGAGGGTTTGGGGAGTTAAAGTTTACCAGGCTAGCCACATGTACGCATTGCGTACCTATTTTTCATATCTCTGAGGATGGTTCTGAAATATTACTTGAAACACTGCGCGTCCTCCAAGACAAGCGTCAAGTCGTCACGAAAACATTCCGTGCACTTAAATTGGACTCGCTACCAATCCCTGTTGTCTCGATAGCTCAATGTGTAAAGCGGCGGTCTAGAAACACGACTGATGCGAGTTTGAATCCCGCTCGAGACAATGAACTTTTCGTTGTGCTGCAGTGTCAGAATAATTGGCTATCATGGCAATCTCACTGTTCTGTATGGTTGCTCTGTCGAAAAAATTTGTAACCTTATGTTTCACCCTGAACCTCCGTGTATTGCCATAGGACCCCGTGTATATAAGTCCACCACATTCGCTAACGCTCTGGGGCCGGTTGAATAAAACTCTTAATCACTTTTTTAATCACTATTTTGTAGCTAAATAGTTATTAACTCTCAAATATGCGCTTCTTATTGGATGACGTTTCCACTAACTATAGTTTATAATTTTAATCACTTCAGTTTATACAACCGGCCCCAGACCATTCCAAATATAACCCGCCATATAGAATTGTTACATTTTTAAAATTAATTTTACAAGGAATGGTGTTGTTTCCTTTTAGTCTAGAATTTACATCATTAACAAGTCCCCCATGGCTTAAGACCTTCCATGTGTAAATAACTCCATAAAAATGCTTATTAACGAATACAAGCCCAGGGCGTATATTTGGAGGTTAACGGTATATAAACAGCCATTTTTATTTGTTAAGAGATTCTTTCATTTTCACGGTAGAATGCAGGTCGCAAGAGAAAATTTAGTGTCATTGTGGCGGAAGGAGCACCATTTTTTAAGGTCAGGAAAGATGTACATGTACAGTAGATTGGGGGGGGGGGGGATTTTGTTTTGATCTGGAGGTGAATAGTGGAAGTATATCCGGAGCTGAGCAACCAATCAAATTGCTCGAAAAGCACTATCCACCTCCCGAGTATATGCTAACACAAATAATAATTATATTCACCACCCACTGTTTCAACACGCCAGTCTAATGTCTTCATCAGGGGTGCAACTGTCTAATGTCTTCATCTATTGGCTATTTGACTCCTTTTAACCTGATTTACATTTGGTTGCAACTGTCGTGACCAAGGTGGACGTATAGCATATGTAGCTTTGTGATGATCATTTCTGAAAATAAATTATTGTTTTTAGGGTCACGAATTAGCCAAAAGTCTGGCTGAAGATGGTATTGAAACAACTGTTATTAATGACTCTGCAGTGTTTGCTATTATGTCCAGAGTAAATAAGGTGATTATATGTTTCTTACCACAGTATTATTCACAACAGAAATGCATGGTAAAAATATATATTGTCAAAAATTTCAGGTAATAATTGGTGCACATGCTGTCATGGCAGATGGAGGGTGAGTGCTCTGTCTTAGTTGAGCCAAGGATTTGTTTTAGTTTGGGAGTGTTTCAGATATATCAGTTGAACATTATACAAATAATGAATGTTTATGAGTGAAATATTTATTTCACGAGGTGACAGCCGAGTAGTCTCCCTCGCAGACGTTCTTATAGCTCTAACCCTCGCTAACTAACGTCTGCTGAAACGAGCTGCACATTCCATTCCCTCCGATCGACCAATCACAGCGAACCTTCTATATTTCGGAAAGTGATTTACGGGCGGAATAAATAGTACATAAATATTTTTATATTTTGAAAGCAGTCGTCGGTTGAATTTTGGTCAAAATTGCACATAAATTGAATTTAAAGACATTGATACTTGTCCAGGAAATAAAATGCGCCATTAATTATCAGATTCGGATATTAATTAAAGATGTTCGGTTATATTTAAAACGTGGACAGGATGGCATACTCGAGGGCATACTGTATTAATCTAGTGGCGACAGCATCAAATGCAGAATATATTTCGCTGAAATTTGAACTTTTGACAGATATATATCTTTAAGACAACAGAACTCAGAAGACAGAAAATTTGATATAATACTGTGGCTTAGAAAGCGAAATATTAGTTTCAAAGTAAACTAATTTGCTGTTTGAGCAACGACTTCTGACTTTTGTCTTGAATGTAAACACAACACAAATAAAACCCGAGAATTTTTAGAATTTTTCGTCGAAGCCATGGCATATCGGAAGAATTTAATAGCAACATTTGGACATATCCTGATCTACTCGTTCTCGAGTTTCCAGATTGCTTGTTTGTCATTGTTAACAAAATTTAAAATTTCGCCTGTTGCATAGCTTTTGCATTTTATATACGCCGGTTGTTTGCAGAACATGCGAGAAGATGATCACAATATTATTCTACGTAAACATCGTGAAGTTCAAGGCTATAGTTTCCAAAATATCTCCACGCAAGTAAACAAATTTCAACCCAAACAATATATTCCCATGTGCAAGGGCTTTCCCCAGTAGCTAAACCCTCAATAAGGCGGCTTCCAATTGGCTCCAACTCTTTTGAACATTGCCATGCAGATGATTGGCTCCTAAAACAAAGGGAATGGAATGTGCAGCTCGTTTCAGCAGACGTTAGTTAGCGAGGGTTAGAGCTATAAGAACGTCTGCGAGGGAGACTAACAGCCGAGTGGAATGGAAAATCTTTCAACGAATGGAAAATGTTTAATTGCATTAAATACAAAACAAATACATGCCTCAGCTACATGTACAATGTTCAAAAATAATAAAAATCGAAAACGTCCCATCGACCTCATTATGGATTAAATACACTGCGATGACGAAACGATTGAATTCAATATTCAACCTTACCAAAACCGTGCAATGGAACAAAACGTATAGTACAAAAAATGCACGGTTGAGCGCGTGCAATGAATGCGCAGCAAAATGGCAATGTTTTATTTTATATCACGTGATCATATAATCAGCCAATTAAATTATTATAATTTAATGAGGTGTTATATAAAAAGGGCTGGCCCTCCTATCCCTTGTCTTAGATGAAATACACATTCGTTTTTATATAATACCTTATTGAATTCTGATCGTTTAATTGGCTGTTTATGGTCACGTGATATTGAATAGAAAATCCCATTTCCCAAGAGTGCAATGGAATACGTTCCATTGCGCTCTTGCGAGTGCAATTGTACTATACGTTTTATTCCATTGCACTCTTTGTGTTTTCGATAAATCGCACGCACAGAACTGTGATAGGAGGATCGAAAGAAATAGAAAAATAGGATCTATTAATATGTTTACTGAAGGAACCAATGTAACCACGCATCCCTTCATGTCTGTAGGTTATTATACTGCATGCGTAAAGGGATTTGTAGTTCTACCAGATGTATTAATACCTATTAATTTTCATTCATTTCTAGACTTCGAGCTGTCAATGGTACTTTACCAGTTGCGTTAGCAGCCAAACATCATTCTGTACCAGTAAGTGCGACCAACCTGATCACATAGTATACATCAACCCTGATCTTAATGTAACATAGAACCAAACTGTGTATCTATTACGTATGGACTCAGGAATAATCAAGAAAACAACTGGTGAAACTGAGTTTAGCGCTACTTTATTCATCAATATACATTTTGGTGAAGATTTCGCGGTTCTAAACCAGTGGCGGACACTGGGGGGGGGGGGGGGGGGGGGGGGAGGTGAGGCTAGAGACAACCGCTCCCCAATATTTCTGAAAACCTTTGATTGATATACATGTAGCTAAATAACTGTACGTGTGTAACAAAGCTGTGACAATTACTGTTGGACCATGAACGAATGGTGGGCTATACAGCTAGTATATAATTATTTAAGGCAAAAAAGTTAAAGAACTATAATTTCCAGTAACAAAAGGTGATCACATGATCGCAACCCAACGTTTTGTTGTAGCAAATGCGCTGCAATAAGATTTGATCAATATTATATTCTTGTTTAGCTTCTAGTGTGTTCTGCAATGTACAAACTGACACCTCAGTATGTAGTATCTTACGATCAGGTACTATAATACACTTTGTTAAATTAAGGGGTTTTTGTATAGATGAAAATGTTGAGTGAATATAGTCTGGAGCAGTTGCCGCGTAAAATTCGAAATAGGTTCAGGCTCTGACCACTTATGATTCCTGCTGGATTTTTGCAACTGCCTCTGATTTTATAGTTTTAAAGATGCGGTGTGTAGTTTTCACTCCAAATAAAACTCTATGCAGTTCTATCTATAAAATTTGGGAGGGTTTAAAATTTTCCGTGTAGATCAGTACGCATGACTAGAAAGATTTTCCTAGGAACATTGTAATTGATAAAGAGCTGACTAAAGATAGGGTTCACATTGCCATTGGGTGAAAAATATCTCGTGCATGTATAAAGGCTGCTTTCGACTTGAGGTTGTAGTTCTGACAGTGTTGTCTATATCATGTATTTTATATCGAATTCTTCTGATTAAAAATTTCCTTTTAGGACAGTCACAATAAATTTTTATCACCGCATGCCATCGTCAGGTTCTCAGAAGGTAACATTTAAAGTATTAATAATTTGAAAGTATTTTGGAGTTCATACAAACGGCTCATGGGGTCGGTTGTACTGTATACGAAGCCGGGATAGCGCTATTCACCAGATATAGTGATTTTTCAACCGCTGTAAAAATGCTTGAAAACCTATAAAATTATACGGATATGGCCTTCACAATTAAACTAAAGTTTAATCTGGGTTATAACAATCAACGGGTTTTTTAAGCGCGCTATAAAATCGCTATGTCCAGCCTTCGTATCCAGCCTTCGTATACAACCGGCCCCTGATATATATACTTTGACAGTAATGTTTTCTCTGCTTGAATATAGGGGATATTTTAGCCAAAGTACATGTTCAGAATCCTGTGTTTGACTATGTTCCACCTGATCTTGTCAATCTTTTCATTTCAAACATGTAAGTTCTTCGTCACTTTAAAACTTCATATTCTTCTTGCAATCTAACGTAGTTGTAAGCTGAGGACAAAATTAATGTAATCTGTACACCAAAACTAATATTATTTATTCTGGATAGTTCTGTCAGTTGTTCAACTGGATCAACTGTTCTGCCTCGGGAAAGGAATGGCCATCCTATTGCGTCAGGCCTAGTGTTATTACAGGAGAAATTGTCTAGATCGTCTGGTGCATGGTCTAGTGTTATTACGAAAATGGTACTCTTCTTACATGCAATATAGAAAGCTGCATAGTGCAGAATGGAATCCCGTTCGCAAAGGCAAGGGGCGGACCATTAGAAAAGTGATAGGGGGGAGGGGCGGCTTTTCAGCTTCTCGATCTCCCAATATTTTTTCGGCCGTCTCTGTGCTAGAATTTTTTTGCGGAATTTTTAAGGTATATTTCTTTGGTTTTCTCTTTCCACAATTTTTTTCTATTTTCCTTTGCGCGAATTTTTTCCCCCTCCCATCACTTTTCTGGTGGTCCACCCCGGCCCCTAAAAGGCACATGCACTAACCACTGTGCCGCTAAAGCTACGTTTACACGCTGCTATTAATCGTGTACGATTCGTTTTCTGGCGTATGTCATTGAGTAAACACGCGTATAAGCTGGCTACATTTTAAATTTCTTTTTAACGAAACGGCAATGGATTATGGCGCCAGCACTAATTTTAATACGCCAGAATACGAATCGTATACGACAAATCGTAGCGTGTAAACGTAGCTTAATACTTATACGTCATAATGACTTGATGACGACTTGACGATTTTATCTTGAAAATGTCGCGGGAGCAAAAATCGAATCTTTTAAAAAATAGCAAACCTGAAACTTTGTAAGAAAAAAACATTTTATTCTAATTAGCATAATGGATTAAGTTCGCAAAGGTTTGTGGTATAATCTACATGTCGCTATCTTTCTTACTATGGTGAATCTTCCATTTTTGTCTGTCATTTCGCTACAAACATACATATAGTTTTTTGCATAAAACTACACTGGGGAACATATTTAAGTACATTAAAGAATGTTCAAAGTCGCGCCGGATCGAAATCAGAAAGAAATCTTTCTTTTTGCCTAATAAAATTATGAGTGATATTCACTGTGCTCCTCGTGTACTGTAAGGTTAAAAAGTAAAATTTAAATACTAAAAAGTAATCTTATATTCTTCTTTTTGTATTTCAGAGGTGGCAATGCACCGTCGTATGTCTATCGACTGTTAACCGACGTTTATCATCCAAATGACACTGACTTATATAGCAACTAACAAACCTGAAGGATTGAAGGTAAAGAATAAAATTGGCATCTTGGATAATTCTGCACTTAAGATGCATGTACGTTCATCCTCATCAGTCCAAAAAAAGAAAAAGCCTGTTTATTTATTGAACAACCGAAAATTAATAAAAATTTTCAACACGATCAAATAATTATTTATTTATAGATACGAGTACACATTTCATACATATACGACTTAATTTCAAATTCATTCAAACAAATGTCATGTACGAGTTATTTAATTTTGTAACAACAATCGGACTCCATGATCATGCAGAGTGCTTCCTAAACCGTCACCGTAAGTTGTTAAAGCTACGTTTACAAGCTACGATTTGTCGTGCACGATTCGTATTCTGGCGTATTAAAATTAGTGCTGGCGCCATAATTCATTGCCGTTTCGTTAAAAGAAATTTCAAATCGGTAGCCAGCTTACGCGTGTTTACTCAGTGACATACGCCAGAAAACGAATCGTACACGATTAATCGCAGCGTGTAAACGTAGCTTAAAAAGCAATGAATATGAAATTTTCAGACAGTGGCTGAAATTCACTTCTTCCAGTCGGGGGGGGGGGGGCAAAACCTCCTAAATTTCCGACAAAACTTTCAAATTTCCGGCGACCCCCCCCATTTGCACTCGAAAAGACTGTTTTTAGCCCTCTTTTAGATCAAAATTTCCGAAAATTCGTCAATTTTCCGGAAGGTGGGGGGGGGGGCGGCCGCCCCCCCCGCCCCACCAAGATTTCCGCCACTGTTTTCAGAGACAATTGCTCCATATTAAAAATCAGGACGGAAATATTATTGACAAAGCACACACTGCATGGAGGTCAGCTGCTGAAAACACTGCCACTGAATGCATATGGCATTCGTATGGAATTGACGTCAAAAGAAATATAATATGGTGCTCAGCGCTATATTTCATGCTTTCTCTGGGAAAAATAAACCAAGACAGCGCCCAATGACACGACTTTGTACTTCTAAATGAGAACGTCATGCAGGTGGGAATCTGCAGCTGTCAGATTCACGATTAATTTTCCTTGTGAAAATTTTAAAACGCGACATTGAAGTATATCGATGATTTAATATTTTATTATATTTACTTCATACTATATAGTACACTAAATAATTCTATACATTCTCTTTAAATTATATATAAGTATTAAATCTATAATTGTGAATTCATGTTCTGACCATGCAAGACTACACGCCAACAGAAGATTGTGCCATTTTACCAAGTGATTTAACTGTTTATGTTGAGTTCATACATCTCAAATGTTTTAACATGAAAAGTATAATAGCCTCCACCTTTCCACACGAAATGTTATAGCTTTTATATACGATTTTCATTGCTTTTCATGTATTTCTTCATAAAGAATTTTTTCTTATATACAGCTTGTGTAATATAGGCTACAGAAAGCTTACAACATGTTACAACCTATTTTTTAAAGAAAACAAGTTTTTTAAAACACTTCATGTAAGCTGCGCGCAATGTTTTATCTCCTAATCCATATATGACGGGATTTAGACTAGAACTTCCTAGAAAATATAACATCAAGATCCAGACAACGTGGTAATCGGCCACAATATTCTGACCAAGTTGCAACTGTAATAATTTTATAACTCGTGCAGGGAGTACTGCTGCAAAAAACTGAACAACGATAACAATACATGTATATAATGTCCTGTAGTTCCGTTCAAGTGCTGTATTTGTTGCGGTTGTATGGTCGCCTGTAGAAACCCCAGAATGGAATAACTGCTTTATTCTGTTGTTATGGTACAGCAGTGACCGACACATTTTAGTATATAGTACAGCGAGAAGTATAAGTGGAAGTATTATTACAATGCTTTGCCACGTCCATTCGTAGATTTTGAAATATAGATTTTGATACCATCTGCTTCTGCAATCGAGTTCCACCGAAACAAAAACTGGAAGATATAGAATGAATACAATGATATACACACCAGCAACAATATAGTTTAATGCCTTTTTGCTTAACTTTGGGTGTAGTGGTTGTGTAACTGCTTTATAACGCAGAATTGCTATAATCACCAAAAATGTAGTCTCGCAAACGAAGATGCACTCCGATAAAGGAAACGTAACTTTACATGTTATCTTGAGAAGGGTTGTATAAGTTGACACACTTATATTCTGATGAATAATCAACATAGGATTTAACAGCAAGCTAGCTGAAAGAAGCAGAGCGATATCACAGGCAGCAACATGGAGAACAAGGAAATAATAATTGGTTTTAAGGCGACGGCTTTTACAAATAGCAAAAATGACCAGAATATTGCCAAATAAACCAAGCAGTGCAATGATAATATAACCAAGCGATATGCCTGGTTCTGCAGGTATCGATATGGTGTAATCAGTAGTGTTGTACATGGCGCTTCATAGGTTTCAATAATCGTCTTATTGTCAATGTTGCTCAGTTATTTTTATTCGCGAGACAACGCAAAGTAATTAAGTCTTCAAATATGCTGCAGCTTATATATTCCGTCACTATAGCAAAGAAACAATTAACAACGTACGCAGATGACATTTTATTACAGATGAAGTAGTATACTCGTGTTTATTGGACGTCGGCGCCTTTGAAGTTCCTCCCATTTTTCGCGAGCGGTTCATTCCATATGAAGTAACATATAATATACATCGCATTTCATCATGAATCCAGTTTCGTTGACAAAAAAGTGCTACCCGAAAGGCAAAGAATGTTATCAATGTATGAGATGCATGATCATTGACAATGGGCGGGAAGCACAAAGACTCACTCGCACTCCCCAGCATAGCAGGAAATAATATTTTTGTTTCTCATATCCGGCTATACGTTTTGGGTAATTGGGATCAAAGTTTTCTACCGAGCTCACTAATATTCTTCCTAATAAATTATTTTCTGTGTCTGTTAGCATTACCTCAGCTTGTCATTGAGTTCATTGCTGGCAAAGCGTCGGGCTAGTTTTAACAACTAAGTTTTACAAGCAAAACAAACAAATTCATCATCGATCTGGTCTTACTGATCGGAAGCTTTCCCGGATAAATGAGCGTATCTCCCCCAAAACACAACCCAAAACAAGCCGATTAGTTTTACTTAACTTTTGATTTTATTCTATTCTATACATTGTATTTACAGTTACACATTTTAATATTTACAAATATCAATTGTTCTTTCGTATTTTAATTGCTGTCATTCTTGTCCTCATTTTTGTCATTGTCTTCGTCACTTTTCGAGCTCATTGGGGGAACAGAACTACCAGTGACGTAATCATGTGAATCCACATTGTATGGCTGTATACGCGGACCAGCGGTATCCTCGTGATATTTTGCTCTCAGTGGATACGGTCCCACTGGTAGTTGGTATTTTGGGTAAACGCTCAGCGGAGAGAATGCTGAACCTGTGAATCCTGGGAAGAAGCCCTCGTTTCGCGGGAAATTGAACGCATCTGGTCTCAAATGTAAGTCTTTAGATAGTTCATGATTTTGTAAAGCAGCAAGATGCGCTGAAGTGAAATGATTAATAGTATCAGGTTTATGTTTGCTTAGTATCTGTTCAATGGCTTGAATCACATCTCCACCACAAGCTTGCAAGATTAATTGTAAAACATTCGCTTTCATTTTGGGGAAAATACGCAACAGTAGTTCGGTATTTGATAGTCGATGTCTAGCCGGGAAACTCCGAAGAGCTGCCGATGGTGCTGCGATTGGTACTCGGTTGAACACGTCGTAGTCGTAAAGTCGTCGTTTCTTTTCAGCGTAGGACTGTTCACCAGGGTATGCGATGTCTTGAGAACGAGCTCGGTCTTCATGTATTGTATCAGGAAATAGTCGTCGTTTTAAATCTGAAGCGAAAATTGAGGTGTGTTAGAACACGAGACAGACAGCACGTGCATGCAATACCTATTCCTGAGTCTCTTGTCCAGAGGAGAACGGTGTAGATAGAGGCTTGCCATCTGCTAAGAGGCAAACTGTTTAATTCAAGGGGTTGGATTAATCGCAAAAATAATTTTAAAATTAGGCATTGCATGCATGGCGTCATGACTCAGGAGAGTATAATATGTAGTAAAACCCTGTCGAGTTTTTTGTAAAAAAATCAAGCCACGCTCATGCAACATAAGGCGACCTATATAAGTTTCTAGTTTGTGATATGTGTGTGTTTGCGTGCATGTTGGGTCTTGCAGAAAAATCTGCGTTTAGTTTTGCCAAAAATTGTCGTTCAAAGGTAGAAATACGATACGACTATAGTGTATCATGTTGCAAAATCAGCATTAGAAGCGCTATATACTTTATATTTCAGCCAATATACTACTTAAATTGTTTTTCCGGCTACTTTATACAAAGTCAAAGATCTTGGACAAAGTGTACAGAATTCAATTTAAACATCTGGTTTAAAAAGTAACATATCGCAGACAAACTACTTGGAAATGCTTAACTTCCTATTTTACATATGTCTACATATGGCCAAGGTTTGCACAGAAACGTCAAGCTCTCTTTAAATTTAAATTTCAAAGATGCCGAAAACTCGTTGCATCTTGTTGTGAAAATACAAACTCCTTAAAAACAACAGATGCGATCATTGAACAGCTTCAGTTGTAAATGCAGTCTATGTTGATACTTGATACTTTCATTTAGAAACTAACATTAAGTATGTAGTAGTTTTGAGATACTAAATTAAAAGGATTTAAAAAATCGTTTTTCATTTTAAACTTGAAGTTCGAATATACAAATTATAAATATCATATTGAGTTCATATCTGAGACGTGGGCAACAATTAGTTTGACAATATTTATCTGTGCATACGCTTCATTCATCTAATGTGCAACATCTGATAATGTGCTACAGAACGCCTACCCCATTTTTCAAGATTGTTACGTAGGCTATAAAATTGTCCTTAAAACAAAAGATATATATTGTTTTTAATCGCAGTCGTAGCAATTGGTCGTGATACGATCAAAGTCAATGGGAGTGCTTTTATGAACAGAAATGATTTATTGTTCCTTATCAGTAAAATCAAGAGAAAATCGTTGGCGTTTATCACGACAATTTGAACGTATACATATAACTTGTTACTTGTAGCTTGAGAAAGTATGCAAAATGAGAGTAAAGATGAACTTGTAAACTTTAAACTTAAGCTCATTTACTGTTTGGCGTAAGTCATTTACCCAACTGTGCTGACTAAGCCGCATATGTATGTATAGATTTAGAGATAAAACGAACCCTTTAACTTCGCACATGATAAGATAACACTTAACAGAGTTCTATTTAAACATCAGAAGTGCGTGTCTGTGTTCCTTAGCTGAGCACGTGCATTTTCTACTCTAGAATTTAACATCACTGCCTGATTTACTTCAGGTGTTTTAAAAGATATCTGTTGAAAACGGTTGGATACTGCAACAATGTACAAATATAAGTTACAATGTTTTACTTCTTTATCCCACTGACACCGCCTGTGTATGTTGCACACATTTTAATTTTTTATTCAAAGAATATTCTGTTTTTCTTCTGCATAACTAGTTTAGACCACAACTGTGTTAATGTAATTGATATTTGTTTAAAATTGCTGTTCATATAGCGTCGAAAACCTAAACTTCTGGCGCAAGTTTTCAATTATTCACCTGCGGTTCTTTTGAATAAGCAACTTAAATTAAACTAAATGCGGTGACTCTACTTTATATTATAGCATTCACTGTGGCGCCCCTGTAGGCTGTAGTTTAAAAAGAACCCCAGGAGTTAAATTTTAACATTCAACTTTGAAATTTTAATTCGAGAGTGAAATAGTGTGCGATTCAAAATAGACTGTGTTTTTTGAGGTCGCATTGAATGAATTCTACGAGGTTGCTTGTGTGGAATAACGTGGAATAACTGGAATTGTGTGGAATAACTCATAAGCAATTTAACATTAATAGCGGAGCATTCTTTTTTTGTATTCACTACTGCTATGATATATTATATTACTTTGAGTAACTGGCCAAGGCAAACACTGCAAAAGTGAATGTGCATGATACATTATACCAATGCATACTGTGGCTTTTGTAATTGTTAAAGTGCATGTTGTGCACAGTGATAAGAAAACTAGACTTCAAGGGCAAATCAATGAATAATTAATAAAAGTTTACACTCACCGTGAAAAGGGGCAGTGTTAAACGGACGGAAGGCTGAACATGTACAATTACTTGGACACATTTCGCGATTGAAGAGAATCGGCGCCGGAGCTAAAATTAAAGGAACAATCAGTCGAAACATTTTTCGAAATTAACTCGAAAATTAAGGAAAATTTCCTATGAGAATTGTGCAATGTGGCGAAAAGCTGGACTAATTATATTGTTACGCAAAGCAAAATAACTATCCGGTTTTTTTCACTTAATTATACACTGTCGTAGCGTGACGTCCTTTGCCCCTACTGAGTCTAAATTGATTTGGGTATAATATATTTTTAAGTGTATTTTATCTATGCAAACAAGCTTTGTATTGTTTAATAATGCACTTTCACCTGCCTCAAGGTTTCTTGTCTAGATTTTTAAAGAATGACGCTCGTTCTTATTGCTGATAAACTAAAGACTATATAGTTTATAAATGTATTATCCTTTCTGACCAAATATTTTTATCACATCTATTTTTGACTTTCTTTAAAAATCTGATGTGCAAAATGCAATAAAATTGCAATCTAGAGTTCAAGATAAGATTCTGGTTTCTTTTAGCAGGTTTTTAATATTTCTGGGCGTTTTTTGATTTATAGATGTATGGTTACCCTAACTTACCTAGTTTGTTGTATTCAGGTTGCGCAGAGCTTGCCATTGACGTTGAATCATGTCCTCTGTTTTCTGTTTCAATGGGAGATCGTCTGTTCTCAACGGGTGACTGCGTCTCTCGTTTCACTTCAAGATCTAGGTCAAAAATGTTACAAGTTATGGTGAAAACACTACCCGTTTATTTGAACAAATTTTGTACGATCTCATAGTAAAATGCAGGTATATTCTTGGTTTGCGCAATAAAGATGCATTTCATTCGTGTCTCACGAGTCATGAGAATAAAATGCAGCGACATTTTTACTTTAATAGCTGCGCGTATCTTTTAGAGACGACACATTGTTACATTTTCGGTATTATATACAATAGTATAATATATTGGGTATTATTCATGTTGGTTTTTCCTGGTTTTAAATGTACAAATTCAGTGCATTTTATTGTTACATGAAATTTGTTAAAAATAACTGCCGAACAAAATAGAGTAAGGAATCGGTAAATTATAATATAAGCCGGGAACACGTTTTTTGTGACAATATAAGTCATAAAATGTCGACTATACATTTAAAGCGTATTTGGAAATAAAGTGTTCGAAGCAGAAATTATTCATGTTTCCTTTGTAAAATTAAGTAAACGTGAAACAATTAATTGTACTTGACTATTGCTAAATACGACCGAAAATGTTCAAAATGATCTGATTCGTCTGTACTTCGATTCTCTGTTTAAATTTAAATTCTTGATGTTTGAATTACTGGGGAAAAAAAACAAGCTAAACTGCTAAGAAGAAAACCGAGTTATTGGTTGAATGACTAAAAATATTGATTCATTTAAGGTTCTGTTTGGGTAATAGTCAATATTGTAATAAAATGGGTTCAAGACTGAAGTCATTATAAAGTGTAATTTTGTAGCAACTAAAGTAAATCCAACTGCGCGGTACGAGTGCTGATGATACACTTTGCCATATGTAGTGTACATAAAATAAACTTTAGAATACATCGTTTTGGGAATTAGAAATCGCGATAATTGCGACATTTTAAATCAAAACTTATAAAAAGTTTGTATATTTCCAATTTCCTTTAACAATTTGTCTTTAATTACTACCTTGACTTGCCACTGTTATTTCGACGCTTTCCTTGTCTTCTGATCGACTTCTATCCACTGGACTAGTACTGCAATATTCGTCATTTTCTTCATGTCTTGCAAGGGCTGTGAATAAGTCTCCTGGCGGTAAAGGATCACGGAGTTCTTGCATTTGCTGTCTACGCAACGCAACCTGAGCTGCCAGTACGCGCTGTCGTTCGGCAATCAACATACACTTTGGGCATAGACAGTCTCTCCAACGACAGAAACCTTTGTGACCTTTCAAAATAGAGTCGAAGCCATGGTTTCTGCATCGTGCGCATTTTGGTGTTCTTTTCTTCTCTTGTTGACTAGCTGCTTGGGATTGAACGAGACTACTCATCGCGCGTCACTGTGTTTCAAATCTTGTTAGAAGCAATAGTGCGTGATACACGGCAGGACAGAAATACAACTGTGTTAAGAATGATACTAGCTTTTAAAGTTATTCTTTTTAAACTGTAACTCGTAGCCCTTTTTGCTGCCCAATAGTGCATCGCCCGCTATTATTTTACACCCAGTTTGCCTCTATGATTGGTCAGTCACGATTGACATGATCAATACGCTAATTGGTTGAATGACAAAGAGTTATAGTAAAACGCGCCTCTCATTCGCTGATTCATGTTGTCCAACCACGGCACCTGTACCAAAACTCCAAAATGTCCGGGGAACAGGTGGAAATAGTTGAAACTTCAACTAGAAACAAAAACAAACAAGCTTTTACAACTAATTCCTATTCTTTTGAAGTAAATGTTGATAATTACATATTGAAGGCTACAAGGAAAATATCTGAAAAGAAAAGATCAATGCGAATGTTTCATATAAATATATATACTGTACCGTTTTCACTAACTAGCCAGAATTAAAAACTCCAAAGGGCAAAGCCATGCAAATGCAAAATTATGTTGTAAAACTGAGCTCAGTTTCAAAAACAAATGTTTTAAACGGAAACTGATAGAATGATATGCTAAAATCGACATTTATTTATCCAAGAAACTCTTGTTATTGTTTCGAATGGTTTAAGTAAACTGTGGATATTATAATTTAGCTCAAAAACCACGCTTTAATTATCGCTGTTAACAACAGACTAATTTTTGCGTAGACTTTAAAGCCGCATTTCTTTTGAGACGTCCGACATGGCGACACGAAAGTCAAATAAAAAAGACATATTACGATATTACGTGAATTATGCTATAGATCACAAACGATTTACGATGCTTAGGAAATTCTAGATTTAAATTTGAGTACTTAAACTATATATTTAAGTCCACTAGACCGTAGCTGTGTAATATTTATTGAAGCGGGCAATAAAGAAACATTTTATTAATATACGGCAAGAACGGCAATTTCAAAGACTTGAAACTTATTAATTTGCCGTAATTCTAAGGAAAATTAAGTAGAGTTCGTTAGTCCATTAGATATTCTCTTAAACATAGATAGTTTGCAACGTTTGCGAGATTATGTTGAATATATAAACATCAAAGTTTTAATAAGTTTTAAATGGCATCAGATTATTATTATACATGCATGCAACTGTTGTTTGAGTATTGGAGCATTGAACGGAAGCTATTGATCAAGTCTCAAGACAAAAACACGACCAAGTGTATGTGCAGGTGCCGTATTAAGAAACACTATAGATTTCGTCTGTGCGATATTAAGATATCAAAATGACCAATCTTTAAACGACTGTAGCGTTCAAAAGTTCAAAATTAACAAAGCAAAAGTTTAAGAGGACGTGACAGCAACATATTTTGAAAATGCAAATATTACATATTGTATATAGAAAAATGCAAATGTGCCGTTTAACTTTAAAGAGTAACAGTATATAGGCCTATATATATATATATATATATATAAACATCTTATTCTTCGATAAAAGATTAGAGATTTCGTTGTATATGATTGCATATATAGTCATAGAATATATATTTCAATAACCGTTAGGCGTTATAACGTTTGTGTATCTTGACGTGATAAGACTATATACAGTCATAGACACAATAATACGGGATATGTTATATATCTATAATCCTATATTATGTTGTGTCAAGTGAAACAGTGACACGAGCTACGGTGCCGTGTAATCACATAAACTAGAAAAATTTAGCAGTTATATATATCAATGTACTATCAGTGACAGTGTAGACGTAGTGAATTGACGTAAACGTAGTGCTCATGGGAATAGCTGGGTACATGATTTGACTCCGATTGATCGAGTCACATGACAGCCATGCACGCTCTATATAACAGGCGTAAAACATCACCTTTCAACTCAGTAAAACTATTTATGTTTGTAAGTTCCACTGATAATCACATCAAACCAGAAATGAAAATATCAACAATGCACGTATATGTTTCTATATAGATATATATTTAATTGAAAAGTTATGATTAATGGCGGTAGTCATATTGTGACTTTGCGGCGCTCTATCAGATTCAACTGAGATTAAACGTGTAAAGCAATAATATATGTATATAAACTTGATTCCACTATCATATACTATCTATCATATACTATCATATACTGCGCTACTTTGGCGCATGCGCATTTTTGCAAAGGCATAAAATATTTTATCAAAAGTCGATGGTTGATATTTGAGAACATCATTTCAAATTCCGTAATTGTATGAACTGATGCGATTTTAAACATCCACTGCAGTATATACGATTTCTTAAACGACACGATGTTCTGAGCAAAGGGCCTTTCTTTGGTTTTGTCAGAGCTATAGGTTAATGTTGTGAGTCATTCATTACTCTACGCTTCTACATTCATATACAAGTAACATGTGCTCGGAATTAGAATAAAACTTTAAAAACTTAAATCATACTTCCAAGCTAATGACAAGTTCAGAAAAGTCTCACCAATTTGGTAATATATTTTTCGTTACCTATATACACTACACCGAATACAAAGATAAATATGTTATACATGGAATCAATTATTTAAAATAATGACCTCATATATGCAGTTTATATAAATTATGTTGGACTGTTTCTCGTTATAATACAAGAGGAATTCGATGTCGGTCCTCTGGCAGGAATCGAACCTGTGGCCCTGTGATTCCAGTGTAATGCTCTGACCACTGAGGCACTGAGTTACATACATGGGAAAAAAAAAGTGAAATCCATACTACGAAATTTACAATTGAACCCACTAAATCCATAGTATATCCATCCTATTTCCATACCATGGAAATATACAATTATATTATGGATAACCAAAATCCATTCTATTTCCAATAAAGGTCCATACAATTTCCATCCTATGACCTTCTATGGATTTTCAATTTTTTTCCCAGTGATACAGAGTCCAATATTATAACCACAAGTTCTTGTATATGTTTTAACAAATGTAGGGTGTTGTTTTACTTAATAAAGTGCATCAGTTAATCTGGATGAAACGAAGATGAGAGTGCATGAGAGAGGGCAGTCACGCGACCTTGGTTAGCTGTTCTTAACGCTTTCCCAAGTACTATCATGTTTTCTAAAACATAGTTGGAACACTCATCAAACGTTTATTTTATTAATCTAGAGCTTGAAATGTCCCCCAATGTGTGACTACCAAGTCCCATTCTCTTTTGACCGGGGCTTTATTGATGGCCAAATGAAACCCCAAACATGCAAGTATACAAGTCTATTTATTCTACATCAAATGCGCTCTTTTCATTAGGAGTCTGATCGAGAGTATAAAAGTAATTGTGCATATAAATGTGTAACGAGTAGTATATGGGAATACGGGATAATATTGTAACGAGTAGTATATCCGTTTTGTACGGGATAATATTTACGTATACGACTGCATTTGTTACATTGACTTGCAGTCACTTTCATCCATGGAAATAGGGATTTAATGAAAAACATTAATTATAGCCATCAAAATGTCTCATTTCTACGGTAATAACAATTGTATGCCGGAAAGCTTTAAAGTCGGTAAAATGTTTAATGAATCCCCACCTTTCCTTGCGCGGTCAGTAAATGTTACATTAAATGTTGTTAAAATGTCATTATTAAAAAAGATAAGTAATTTGTCCTCGATGCGTGCCTGCTGTGGCTGCACCCACGACTTAAATTTCTTTTCAAATCCAAACTCATGTGTGATATAGTAAACAAAGTAAATCGGGAAAAAATTAAAGATTGGCGACCTATAGCCTGGCATGAACGCGTTTCAACAATCGCGCAATACTTTTTGAAATTCGTGATTAATACTCATCACTACAAAACAAAGTATGATAAATTTTTAATGATTTAGTTTAAACAGTAGGGGATCTAGAAGTGTACTGTACTACAGCAATTAAACATCAACATAAAAATACCATATATATGTATGCATTAAAATAACTGCTTAATTGAAGCATCGATACTAAATTCAGTGTTAACAAATTAAACACAAGCAAAAACATTAATAGTAAAGTCTTTTTATAAACACACTCAGGTGTCAGTTAAAGTGGCAACTTATCTAAGTTGAGCAGTCGATGAGTGATGGCCGTCATCCAGTCATATGTCTCCTTTGGATCCAACAATAATTTCCATTTACCGCCCGACTTTTGCGATTAACACTTGAGGATTATCTATAATAAAACGAAAGAACAAACACTGAAACTTATAGAACACTCATGGCACATTTCATTTTTATTTTTCCCTGGCATGTTCGTTTTGATCTCATATCCCACTACGTATAAAAAGATTTAAGCCATAATTTTTAAAATATGATATTTTGAATAAAAAAACAACTTTTAAATATACTAACAACAGAGTTACAGCATACATGCATGCTGGTTGTAGCATCTGTCATATCTGTTAAGAGAGCGAATACAATTACTAAGCCTTGATCTGACTTGCTTATTTGTATGATATTATTACGTATTGTATACTTTTGTAGCTTTAAAAACTTGTTTTCCTACTCGATGGCAAACAAACAAATGAATTATCATTTTCCTGCACAACACTTGATTTTTACAAAACACTTTATTTGATAAAGCTATAAGAAATAGACGAAGAGATTTTACCGCCATCTTGAATATAATTTCTACTTATGAAATATATAATCGTAATCCTCTCATCCAACCAATCAGAATTCACTGATTTTGTAACACAAATTGTTAACCTAATGATGTTCAAAATTATAATATACAAATATATATGTAAGGTTTAATTATAACTCAGATCTTTAATATGTATACTGCAGATATACAGAAAAAGAAGAATCACTAGAAGATTCTGTCCCTCCAGCGTGGGATGACCTTCAATCTCTTATCATAATCTTCTTAAAAATAAAATCCCGACTATAACATCCCATGGTGTGGGAGCCCTAGAGTGCGACGGCAATTATCAGACCCTGGATAAGAGCTTGTTTTCATACTGTAGTTGCATTTTCTTGTATATTTGCATACATGTCTCTTGTCTAAGACATTTGTGTTAGACATAGTCATCACGCTTCACCGTAGTTTTATACCGTCGAGATGAAGAACAATATTTTAAAACGCTTGGGACAACGAGTCAGGCCACTCCAAATTAGACTTTAGTTTCCCGTCCTCCGCCCGCGTCTTCTAGAACTTGCCGCATGATTTGTCCATTATTGCTAACTTGCTTCCATTATGATGTTTTTGATGTTACTCTTAGGGGCCGATTACATGGAGAACTTTCAACCCCGGGGTTGAACTCAGCCCTGTTAACCGGGTTGAAATTTTTTGCGATTACATGGACGATTTCAACCCCGGGGTTGAAACGCTATACTATACGTTCTCGGCATCGATTCCCGGAAGTAAAAAAAAGCCTTTATTTTGTTTTCTTGTAATAAATAGTCACTACCATGCACGTATGCTCGAATAAGTCATGATAATTTCAGCCCTGGGTTGAAAGGATTACGTGACAAAATTTTCAACCCAGGGTTGAGTTCAACCCTGCTAGCTGAAGCAGGGTTGAAATTTCAACCCCGGGTGAACTCAGCCCTAGGTTGAACATTTTGTCATGTAATCGCGCGTTTGATTTTGATAGAGTTTTGTATTACAGACAGGGCTGAAATTTCAACCCAGTAAACAGGGCTGAGTTCAACCCCGGGGTTGAAAATGCTCCATGTAATCGGCCCTGAGTGTATATCCACACCAGGCAGGCTGAAAAGTTAGCTTGACCACGGTGGGAATCGAACCCGCGACCTTTGAGATACTAGTCCAATGCTCTGCCAACTGAGCTACGAGGCAAAGTGTGTTCGAGTGTGTGGTATTTCGGAAATCCGTAATTCCGAATAATCTATCACTCAATTAAGAAGTACATATTTATGATACAACACGTAAAAATCAAAATAAAATTCTTGAAACGTTTGTCAAAGAGCGTGAATTTGATGATTTTTGAACGTGATTTTTGAACGTTAATATCCTGGCTTTCATTTCTGCATACAAAAAATCTAAAACATTGCGTAGAAACGTGACTGAATGGATATTTAGAACTCGTATCTATTTCATGGAGTAGTGGGTCGTGTTTCATCTTTCAGACACCATAATGGATAATGGAAATGGACCGTCCGCCCGCGTGTAATTTGAAAAAAAGGCCGGACGGGAAACTAAAGTCTAATTTGGAGTGGCCAGACCCATGTATCAATAAAATATAAATACTTCCTCGTCCGCATCAGTAATTTACTATATATGTCCACGATGCAATTTCTATGTTACTGCATGTTTACTGTATATAAACGGAGCAGATTTGGATGAAAAAAATATATTAAGAGAAACACGAGCCATTCTAGCGGCGGCTGCTAGCCCTCCCCCCCCCGTCGGGAAAAAAATAGCATTCTGTCGGGGAAGAGACTATGTCTCTATTGGAAACAGTGTGTTTTGTAGTGGTTTTAAACCGACACTTGGATAAGAAGGTGAAAAACTAAAATAGATGAGTGGCAATGATTACATAGCAAGAATAAAAGGTAAAAATGGGAGAAATTTTGCGAAAACATGAAGGAAAAATTTAACGAATGTAATGTCCGTAAATCCCCCCCCCCAACAATTTTGGGAAAAGAAATATTAATTAGTGGTTGATGAGTCGGCAAAGTCTTTTGTAGGAACTTAGCCCCTCTGTTGGGGACCAGCCCCTCCGTCGGAGAATTCCTGGCGCCACCACTGTAAAGGGACAATTTTTAGCGACAATTCGCATAAATTATGCGACAATTGGCTCGCATAAATTAGTTTCCGCGTTTGACTTCATTATAAGAAAGGCCTATTCTGCGACTCTAGCTATGACAGAAATTGCGTTGCAAAGTGAAGCTGGGGGTTGTACCGTGCGATATGGCCTTAAAATTGGTCAAGTCTCAGGCTACACCGCTGACCATTCTTATACACTATATATATAATCAACAAAAAACATGCAACGAAACCTCCCTCGTAATCGAGAACCTTTAAAAAGAAAAATTCAATACGATATTTTCAAAAATTGGAATATATTAAAGTTTGATATTGTCTCGGTAGATAATGACGGGAAATGTACACATCTGCAGATGTATAGCCAGTCGACACTTTATTAAATTGAGACTTATTAAATTAGAATGAAAATGACACCCGCAACTAAATGACTATATGCAAAAACTATTATTATAAACTTCAGGAAAATATCATTTGTAATAACGAGACATGATGTCTGAAATACTGAAGTTAACGAATTTTGAATACGGGAGGCAAAACAGTTCTTAAATAAGTTCTTAAATTTAAAACTATGTAAAGATATCACTTGCACGAAATTGCAAATGAAAACGCACAGATCTCACACGTTTTGTTAAAACGCTGAACTAACACAAATATAAACATTTTCCAAGCAAAAATACAAGTATAATATTTTCTGTAATCTGTATACAATTAAATTATAATAATAAATGTTTAATTACAATGCGAAACAGAAAAAGGAAACGCTGGCCATGTTAATAAAAATCTCATTAGGCAGAAACAAAAGTGTCGTGACATGAATTCAATATTACGATGCTGGAAGAGATAGTGAGTTAACGGGGTTTATTGTATCTCAAAATGATCATCGTCACAAAGATTTATAACTTATACTCTAGGCCTGATGGAAAAAAAATTAAGTTCATGGAAAAAGTTGATTGTTGAATGCTGTCAGCTTTTTACAAAATAAGTGTAATTTATCCCCTGCATATTCAGTGCCAGTATTCTATAATGTATGAAGATTATAGATCATGCATCATGACTCATGAATATCTTAAATTATATTAGTGCTCGCAATTCTAAAATAAACAAAAATTTTGCCATGCATAATAAATACAAAACAGTGAGATACATTTTAATCTTCATGCATGTTTTGTCGGAATATCCTTTGAACTGCGGCCATGCATGGTAGCCGGGATCACATCTCGGCACTGCCGGGCTCATATGAACCCATCAAGCCCGGTCTGACATTTGGGTTATCAATTTTGATCCACAAAATTAAGTCCCAATAAGGAAATCCTAAAACTGTCGAGATCCTCGGAAATTTTCATTTTCCGCCAATTTGTACGGAATTTATTACGTTTGCCAAAGACCAGACTATTTGCCGGGAAAGTCCATCTCACGGAGCGCGTGAAGAGAGCTTGATCGCAGGTTAGCGTGAAGCATGCAAGTTGCATGAAAAAACTGAAAAAACTAGCGTGATGATCTGGTTTACCGGCAGGGTCGTATAGCTAGACCGATAATTG